>JAKUCM010003412.1:0-47357 GCA_023374145.1 Lepidium sativum
ATCTATATTATTTAATTTTATTTTAGGTAGTGTATATATATATATATATTGAGATTGTCAATATTTGTACTAAATGGAAGAAAGAAAAAAAAATACATTACATACATATCAATTTACTTTTCTGTCTGGTTTTCTTATTTTTTATTTTCTTTGCAATAATATTCTAACAAATATAATATATACTAAATAGTTAATTTTGTAACACGTTATTAGCACAAAGTGCTCTATATCAAGAAAGTAATTATGTCAAATTTGACTAAACATGAGATCATTGCTCTGGAAATATCGGAAACAATTATATGAGAATGGGTAGTTGCAGCAAAAATGTACTTTAGAGGAAAAAAAAACTCCTCGATACAATCGATTAAGTCGACAACGACTTCAGAAGAGCAAAAAGCTAATGCTATATGATATTTTTGGGTCCACCATATCTATGATGGTTTAAAAGATGAATATATAACAAAAGAAGATCCTTTAGATATTTGGAAATCCTCCAGTTTCAAGATTACAAAAGTATAAGTGAATAAATTTCGTATGTCGTTCTGTATGGAATCATTTCTAGGATAATGTTATGTGGAGAGAGAATAAGTGATTATGATATGATCAAAAAAACTTCTCAAACATTTCATCCTGGAAATATAGTCATGCAATAACAATATCGTGCTAAGGGATACACGAAGTAACAATATTTAATACAAGTTCTCCTTGTAGCAGAACAAACTAATGAACTTGTAATGTTAAACCATCAATCCCGTCTTACTGGGAGAGAGAGATTTCCAGAAGCGAATGTTACATCATTACATTACAATAGTTATGGACGTGGACGCGGTCTAAGTAATTACCGTGGTTGTGGATAAAGAGGATGTGGACGTGGACATGGACATTGACAAGAAAGAAAATCCCGTCCTAATGATTTCAACAATGAAAGGAATAATAAAAGACCAAAAGGGAAAGAAGTTGGAAAAATGCAACTTGAGGAAAATTGATATAGGTGTGGCATGAAAGGGCATTGGTCGTGTACCTGCCTACGCCAAAGTATTTTGCCGATCTACACCAAGAATCACAAAAGAAAAAGGGAAAACAAAAGGAAATCAACTTCATTTATGACAATGTTGGACATCCTTTTGATAATGAAGTTGAACCTGCTTTTGACCATGATGTCGAGCCGTTTCTTGATGATATAAATAATGATACATATCTTGATGTAGCTGATTTTGTTGTTGAATCTATTGAAATCAATAAAAGCCAAAAAGACTAAAATCTTCTTAAAGAAGAAAGTATAGCATGATATATAAGTACTTATGGTTGCATAATGTTGTCTTATGTCTTGTTTTGTTTGTAAAATATTTTGCAAAAAAAAAGCTTGTAAAATATTTTGTGTTGTAAAATAAAGTTTGTTTTTATTATATTAATGCAACTTTTATTAATATTTTCAAATCAGAAAATGTTGAGATTTAAAAATAAGGATGGAGATATGTGTCTGGCAGATAGTGCTACAATGCACACAATACTTAAAGATAAAAATTATTTATCTTCCCTTAAAATGAACAATTCCGTCGGAAGCGTGAATACTATATCTGGTGATGCAAAGATTATTATTGACTCCGAAAGAGCTTCTTTCTCAATGCCAAGGGGAACAAAATTTGAGATAAATGATGCGTTATACTCTCCCAAATCTTATTGGAATTTTTTGAGTTTCAAAGATATCTGCATGTATGGATATCACATGGAAACCATGAATAAAAATGGTGTTGAATATATATGCATCACATCAGTTAATTCAGAAAAGAAATGTGCATTGGAAAAGCTGTCAGCTTTATCCTCCATAATATATTTCTCAAAAATAAATATGATTGTGTCATATTTTTACAGTAACCCCGAAGTTTACATGTACATTCAAAATGTGGCATGAACGCCTACGGCACCCTGGTTCAGTCATGATGCGAAAGATTGTGGAAAATACAAATGACCATTCATTGAAAAACCAGAATAATTTTCAAGGGAAAGAATTTCTATCTAATGCTTGTTCTCTCGGAAAACTAATAACTCGGCCATCACCAGCCAAAGTTAAAAGTGAATCTCTGATATTCTTAGAAATAATACATGGTGATATATGTGGGCCTTTTCACCCATAATGCGGACCATTTTGATATTTATGGTATTAATTGATGCATCTAGTAAATGGTCACATGTATGTCTATTGAGCACACAAAATATGGCTTTCGCAAAATTCATGCCCAATATATCGGGTTGAGGGCACAATTTTCTAATCATACAATAAAGAAGGTAAGACTTGATAATATTGGTGAATTCACTTCACAAGCTTTCAATGACTATGTTATGTCATTGGGAATAGATGTTGAACACCGAGTCTCATATGTTCACACACAAATAGCACGGTTGAGTATTTAATCAAACGGTTACAATTATTGCTATACCGTAAATAATGAGAACAAAACTCCCAATTTCAATATAAGGTCATGTAATTTTGCATGTTGCGGCACTAATTAAAAAAAGACCGAGTGCATATAATAAATAATTCTCATTATAATTAACATCTAGCCATAAGCCAAAAATATCTCATCTCCGTGTTTTCAGGTGTGCAGTTTATATCCCCATAGCGCCACCACAAAGAACAAAAATGGTACCACAAAAAAGATTGAGAATATATATTGGGTATACATCACCAAGTATAATTCGGTATCTGGAATCTAAAACTGGTGATATGTTTACGGCACATTTTGTCGATTGTCATTTTAATGAAGGTCAATTTCCAGTATTTAGGGGAGGAACTAAAGAACCTCCAAGATACATCACATGGTACACACCGTCATTGTGACACCTTGATCCCCCTACGAAACAACGTGATCTGGATGTTCAGAAAATTGTGCATTTATTAAATATGGCATATCAGGTACCAGATGCATTCACCGATACAAAAAACGTGACAAATTCATATATACCCATTGTGAATGTTTCATCAAGAGTTACTATTTCCGAAGAACAAAATGATGGAAACATAACAAATGAACTCAATGCACAGTGGAAAAAAGAGACCAATGGGATCAACAGATAAAAATCTCCGAAAGAAAAAGATTTTAGGAGAATTAAAGAAAAATGGTCCAGAAGAACCAAATTATACAGAGAAAAGTCCTCAAGAGGAAAATAAATAAAAAAATAAGATTTCCATCAACTATACCCAAAACGGAAATATTTGGGTTATAAGTGAAATATAAGATGATAATGGAATTTTCTCATTCTCTTTATCAAAAGAAATTGATAATGAAAGTGATGGTCCATAACCAAAGTCTATATTAGAATGGCAGGAAAAATCTGATTGGTAGAAGTGGAAAATGGCCATTCAACTGTATTAAACTCCCTCAACAAAAAAAAAAGTCTTTGAACCTATTGTTAGAACTTTTAAGCATGTAAAACATGTTGGATATAAATGGAATTTTGTTGGATAAAGAAATGAGAAGAATGAGGTAACAAGACATAAAACCAGACTTGTTGCTCAAGGATTTTCGCAAAGACCAAGAATATATTATAAAGAAACATATTCTCCGGTAATGGATGCAATTACCTTCAGGTTTTTGATGAGTGATATGTCTGTATTTTAGCACATTTTTGATGCATTATTCTACATGTTTTGCATCCATATGCATATCATGACTATCATTTTACAGTCCTTTGACCTTCATATTGCATACTTTGCATTTGCATTGCATACATATTGTTTTTGGAGTAAATTTTAGGTACTTTGGAGCTTTTTGGATCGTTTTGGACATTGAGATGGTCTTGGAATTGGACTTGAGGACGGAACACAAATTTGGAGATGCAGAATCATGCAAATACGTCAAACGTTTGACTTTCTTTGAAAGACTTCACACCGTTGTATTGAGCTCATATTTTATCACATGACAGCCACACGAGTTAGCTTACATTTGGCGGTAGTTTTAAAGAAATCTAACGCGTGGTTACAAAAATATGACAAATTTACTAAAGAGTGATCATTCTAGGTCGGGCCTCTGTGAGAAAACTAGCAATTTTCTTTTTTGGTTCTGTTGTACTTATTTTGTACCAAGCTCGTTTAGACCTATTTAATTAGGGTTTCCACAAATTTTAAAGGGGACCTCTTTCATTATGTTTTAGAGCAGCCACGTTTTAGCCTTTTTTGTTCTTGGAGGAAAAAACCAGAAAATTCATTATACTTTTGTATTCATATGATATATTAAGTATTTAAGTTTAATTTCTTTTGCATTCTTCTTATCTTTCTTTTCTCTTTAAGATTATCTACTTGTTTTTAAATTATGGGTTTGTGTTTTTGGTGACAAAATCTAAGTAAAGATCTAGGGTTCTTGAGGAAGTGTTTGATTAGTGTGGAAACCTTGATCTCCTAGGTGTCTAAGCTTAGTTCTGATTATATCTCTTTTGTTTTAGTGTACTTAATGCTAATTTCTATCTGATCAGGTGAGATTAGATTCTGGGAATTCGCACACCCATAAAGTGTTTGATGAAATTCATGAACCAACTAATTTTAGAGATTATATGTCTAGCCTAAGGGATTAGTTGTCTAGAGTGTTTATTGGCTTTTGCAAGTTGTTTCCTCTTGCCTGCTTGATTATAAATCGCTAATGGGAGTTAGGTCAGGTTGCAGTCTTGTTGAGAATATTTGCCACGAGAGTGGATTTATTTACTTATGAACTTGTTGTCTAGAGATCACCTCTTATGAGTTTGTTAGGCATTTATGGTAGATTTAGGAGACCCACTTATCCATTATTCTCATCCTCAAGAACCCCTCATCATTCTGATTTTTTTTTTGCTTTCTTTACTTGTTCAACTTTATGTTTGTTCTTGCTTTCCTTTACTTTCAGTATTGCATTTTATTTTGTCTCTTAGGTTGTTAAATTCGACATCAACTGCTTGGCTAGAATTAGGTAGATTCGATCACATCTTAATTGCTACCATCTCACCCATTTGGATTGACACCCTTTGTATTACAATGACTATGATAATGCATTGGGATATTTGATTTGTGTTTGAGTGAAAAATCATATTATCGAAGTGGCGCCATTGCCAATTGGGTGTTTGCTTTGCTACATTCAGGATTTCAGATCTCTTTAGATCAAGTTCCTTTTCATTTTACTTTCTTTTTGGCTTGTTGGATCCTTTTGAGTTTCAGGTACACATCAGCTCAGGACAAGGAATCTAGAACCGGAGGAGGACACTCGAGCAACATCAGCTCAAGTATACGTCAAATGCACCCGCAATTCCACACTCAAGCGTGTTCAAAACAGGTATGTAACGCCTCCAATTCCAAATTCTTTACCCTCCAACAAGGTACCACCTCCTTCACATCCTTGCATATTTTATTTGGCCTTGCTGGTCTAGGATCTTTCTTTGAACTTTTATCCACACAAGGGACTGTGTTATTTAAGTTTGGGAGAGGGTTCTAGAGGATATTGACATTGGTTTTTGTGATTCTTAGTTTTGATTTTCCACATAGATCATTGATAACAAGACTTTTACTCTATTGTCAAATCCTATTATACTTATATGTCGGTTGTAGTATAATATGTGTCAATCCAACTGGGAATGTAATTATCAATCAGGATGCAGTTAACTACTCTAATTCAAGCCAATAAAAGTGTGGTTTATCTAACAACCTAATTTGAACCTTTAAAACGAAAATAAACAAAGAAGTGCAGTTGTAAATAATTCAAACAGAGCAACGAACAATAGAGTATCAAATAGAATTAAAGCAGGGTGAGAAAGCAGGATCCTGAGGAGTGAGTTTCATGGGTCAACATGACTCTTAAGCTAACCAGGCGCTTGATATCACTCAATTGAGCTAGTCTCTAGGCAACGAGAACACAAATAATGAGTCCACTCTCGTGGTAAAAAAACTCGAGTAGACTACTAACAGACCCTATCGCCATAGGCGTTTGATAATCTAGTCGGAATGAATGATCAACTCGCTTAACGCCGATTCACACCTCAGACATTCGATCCCTCGAGCTGAGCATGTGAATCTCTGAAGTGGTTTAGTCAGACACTCTACCAAACACCCATCGGTGCTAGAGCGTCTCAGAACAAGCCTCAGTTGATCAGAATGAAGCTAGTGATGATAACACCAAATCAGAAAAGACTTACATAAATCTAACCCTAAGCGCCTTAGGAAACGTAAGTGTCACGCAGACCTAACTCATTCTCAGGAACCCTAGGTGACTACTCATAACTCATGAGTTTAACAACAAACATGAATTTAAGGTTTGAATGCATCAATAAAGAACTCGAACAAGGTATGAAATCAACACTGTATGTAAAACTGAATTGCATAAAAATAAACTCGAAATCAGACGGGTGCGTTTGATTACAAAGCTCAAAGTTCGCAAGAAAAATCAATTGTAAAAATTAGGGTTCGGGTTTTGCAACATGTAAGAATATTTATAATAAACTCATAGCAAAACCCTAGATAGACTCGGCCCAATGCGCATTGGATTTTAGCATCTGTCTCGCCCAATACTGGAAAGTGTAGTGTGAACTCGATACGATGCGTGTGAGCTAGAACGGGGCTCGAACTTAGGCTCGATCTGAGCTCGATCTGGGGCTAAAACAGGGGTCGATCTCGGGCTCGAGCTTGGCTCGGTATTGCGCTCGATCATGGGCTCGATCTGGGCTCAATCTGGGGCTCAAACAAGGCTCGATCTCGGGCTCGATCTGGGCTCGATCTAGGCTTGATCTAGGGCTCGAGCAGGGGTTCTTCCTTGTCCAAAACAGACTCGATCGTGCCCGCATCCAGTACCTGAAAACTCACAAAACATAGTATGTATGCAGATACATGTGAATGTGTATGAATGATACTATCTAGACTCCAACTATATGAGAATGTATCAAATTGTACGTATAATATACCTAAATAATGCTCCTAAGACGTGCTAAAAACGTGTATATCAATCATGTATCTCACTAATGGCATAAAAATCAAAAAAAAAAATCCTTTAGCATATTGGTTCATTGCATAAGCATATAAGGCAGAGAAAATCCATAAAAATTAGAAAAAATTCTGAAAATGCATCATTCAAAAACATATTTTTCATGTAGTTTCATTGCATTCATATTGGATTGAGCTTAGATTTTTGGGAATCATCTTGTTAATGATAGACATTTTTGCTAGGTTGTTTGGCTAGTAAGCATAGTGAACTCTTGGACTTACGGTCTTTCCCTTTAGAAAACTGATTAGGTGGATCGTTTGCCTTTGAAATGTGTGTTTATGTTGTGTCTTGAAAGGACCTGGTTTGTTTCGTTTTAAATTAAATTTATTTTTGCCAAATTAGGGGCTTGAGATGCGTTGAATCTTTTCCTTCCTTGAGTTTAGCTTGGCAGAAACTAATAATTGAATCCTTAAATAATTTAGCTCTTACAATGATGCCTAATGTGAACGGGGAATGTACGTAAACCCGTACATTTTTGTGTTCACTAAGAAAGTTGAGGTAAAAAGATAAAATTAATTTTCCCATTCTCCAGCTAATGTAATAAAGCCTAAGGTAAACGAGGATTGTGCGTAAACCCGTACCTTCTTGTGTTTATTAATGAAGTTGATACAATAAAGCCCGAGGTGGACGAGGATTATGCGTAAACCTATACCTTCTTGTGTTCATTGATAAAGCTACCGTACAAACATAAGTTTAGGAATTTTCTTAAAAAAAGTAATGAGTATTCTGAATCAATTAAGTCTTGCTAAGTTCTCGGAAGTTGAATAAATAAATCAATGATCAATAATCCCTCTTGAGGAATGCACCTTTGGAAATAGGATTCAAATATATGTTTCTTAGAGTCCGACTAATAACTAGGGATATTTGGTTTGCATGTTAAGCCTTGATTCAAGTAAATTGTGGTCATTCTAATAGAATAAGGGTTCACTTGTGGATTACGGTATCTCTGCTTAGTATGTTGTTTGTTTGAGGTGAGATGTTCCCATTGTCAGCAACCTCTCTTCCTTCTTAGATCTATGCATTTGCTTGAGGGCAAGCAAGATCTAAGTTTTGGCGAGGTGATATATCTGCATTTTTAGCACACTTTAGAAGCATTATTCTACATGTTTTGCATCCATATGCATACCCTGACTATCATTTTAGAGTCTTTTTTACCTTCATATTGCATAATTTGCATTTGCATTGCATACATATTGTATTTGAAGTAATTTTTTGGTACTTTGGAGTTTTTTGGATCGTTTTGGGCATTAAGAAGATCTTGCAATTGGACTTGAGAACGGAACACAAATTTGGAGATACAGAATCATGCAAATACGTCAAAAATTTGACTTTCTTTGAAAGATTTCCCACCATTGTATTGAGCTCACATTTTATCACATGACAGCCACGCGAGTTAGCTTACAGTTGGCGGTGGTTTTAAAGAATTTAATGTGTGGTTAGGAAGATATGACAAATTTACTAAAGAGTGATCATTCTAGGTCGGGCCTCTGTGAGAAAACTAGCATATTTTCTTTTTCAGTTCGGTTTTACTTATTTTGTACCAAGCTCGTTTAGGCCTATTTAATTAGGGTTTCCAAAACTTTTAAAGGGGACCTCTTTTTTTTTTTCAGAGCAGCCACATTTTAGCCTTTTTTGTTCTTGGAGAAAAAAACCAGAAAATTCTCTCCACTTTTGTATTCATATGATATGTTACGTATTTAAATTTAATTTCTTTTGCATTCTTCTTATATTTCTTTGCTCTTTAAGATTATCTACTTGTTTCTAAATTATGGGTTTGTGTTCTTGGTGACAAAATATAAGTAAAGAGCTAGGGTTCTTGAGGATGTGTTAGATTAGTGTGGAATCCTTGATCTCCTAGGTGTTTAAGCTTAGTTTTGATTAGATCTATTTTGTTTTAGTGTACTTAATTCTAATTTCTATCTGATCAGTTGAGATTAGATTTTGGGAATTCTCACACCCATGAAGTGTTTGATGAAATTCATGAACTAACTAATTTCATAGATTTACATGTCTAGCTTAAGGGATTAGTTGTCTAGAGTGTTTATTGGCTTTAGCAAGTTGTTTCTTCATGCCTGCTTGATTATAAATCGCTAATGGGAGTTAGTTCATGTTGTAGTCTTGTTGAGAATATTTGCCCCGAGAATGGATTTATTTACTTATGAACTTGCTATCTAGAAATCACCTCTTATGAGTTTGTTAGGCATTTATGGTAGATTTAGGAGACCCACTTATCCATTATTCTCATCCTCTAGAACCCCTCATCATTCTGATTTTTTTTTTCTTTCTTTACTTATTCAACTTTATGTTTGTTCTTGCTTTCCTTTACTTTCAGTATTTCATTTTATTTTGTTTCTTAGGTTATTAAATTCGACATCAATTGATTGGCTTGAATTAGGTAGATTCGATCACATCTTAATTGCTAGCATCTCACCCATTTTGATATGATCATGGAAAGCAGCAAAGAAGCTAAGGAGAACTTGGAGCTAAGCAATGAAGATCACGAGAGAGCTTTGGAGATTCCTGTCGGTCCAATTACAAGATCACGGGCTAAACAAACCAAGGAGAGTATTTGTGGATTTATTCAAGGCCTTTTGGACAAGGAACAACATAAGGAATTCATTGGACTTTATACTTGTCAATTCCAAACTACTTTGAGCCTTCTACAAGTCCAAGAAAATTCCAAATCAAGTCTTAAAGTCTAGTCCATGAATAGTGACGAATTTGGAAGACTAAAAGATATTTTGTAGGCCAAAAGTTCAAGGGTCCTTCTCATTCAAGTCATAGTAAATTGTGACATTTACTTGTCATTTACTTAATACTCTTTACTCTTCATATTTAAGACATTCGATAAGTCTAGAGGAATCTAGAGAGTCTTTTCTTTTCTTTATAAGCTCATGTGATTTTCATTTGTGAGGATCCAACTTTTTATCAATAAATTTGAGAGTGATTCTCTTTTGTTCTTTATGAACTTTTTGATCTTTCTTGGTGTGTCATATCCACATCAATTGATTTCCATCACAATTATGTTGCCATTCCTAGCCATTGGCGTGAAAGGGCGAGTCGAAACAGCAACAATCTTTGGTTTAATATACTAAAGGCGGGGGCTACTCGAGTCAACATTCCGTGGTTCCACCACCTTGATTAATTGAAGGCGAGTTGAAATAACAACAATGATAGGTTTGACATACCTAAGATGGGGGTTACTCAAATTCTTTGAAGACCAAGGACTATCCTTTACAACTTGGAGTGACGATTCCTTCGGGATTCCGCGTCATTTGGTATCAGAGCACACTATCAAGTTAGTTAATCTTTTCATTTTATATTTATTTATCTTCTATCTCTTTATCTTTTACCTTTCCAACTTCTATCTTTTCATCTTCCATCTCTTCATATTCTATCTCTTCATCTTCTATCTTTTCATCTTCTATCTTTCCAACTTCTATCTTTTCATATTTTCTTCTTAATTAATTAAATAAAAAAGCAAGAAAAAAAAAAAAAATTGTTCATCTTCTATTATTTATATTAAAAAAAAAATCTTGTTCATTGTTTGTTTGTGTACCAAGATCTATCTAATATTTGAGTTGTGTAATACTTGTTAAGTCATTGAGCCTTGGGGGAAACAAATCAAAGAGTGTTTGATTAGTTCTATAAGAAAATTTTGAGATTCAAAAAGAGAGGAAAAAGGCGTAAGGTTGTGAGAACATCTGAGAGAAAAGCCAATAATTTGAGGGAAACACTTGTGTGTCAAACACTTGAGAGATTGTGAGGCATTTTTCTATTAACAAATATTTTTTTACAGGTTCTAAGTATGTCAAACGACAATAACGACAATCCGGAGGGTGAGCAAATACAAGGAAATCCAAATCTCCAAATTCAAGCTTTAATGGGAGAGATGACCCGTTTGTTAAGAGTTGAGATGGAGGCAGTCAATGAACATTTGGATCAAGTTCAAAATGAGATAACACTTAGGCAACAACCCCGGCTGCCCAACGTACAAGGAGATCCACCACCGCCGAAAGTATAAAGAGGGCGGTGTTGATTACTATGGTCGAGATGAACACTCATCTAACTCGAGTCGAAGGAAACCTAGATGAGCTAGGGAAGAAAGAGGTCGGGCTGAAGATAATTTAAGGGTTACTTAAGCTGAAAATTCCATCATTTCAAGGAAAGAACGATCCATATGCTTATCTTGAATGAAAGAAAAAGATTGAACTCGTTTTTGATGTCAAGACTATTCCAAGCTCAACAAGGTACGAGTTGCAGCCACTGAATTTTATGATTATGCTATTAATTGGTGGGATCAAGTGGTGACAAGCAGGAGAAAAAATAAAGAAAGACCTATTGAGACTTGGGAATACATGAAAACCTTAATGAGACGACAGTTCATTCCTAGTCATTATCACTGAGAGTTACATCAAAAACTTAGAAGATTGGTGCAAGGCAACCGAAGTGTGGAGGATTCTTTTCAAGAGATGGAAATACTTATGATGAGAGCCGATATAAAAGAAGATCGTGAGGCTACCATGGCCAGATTTCTTAGTGGTTTAAGTCGTGAGATCCAAGACCAAGTAGAGATGCAACAATATGTGGAATTGGAAGATATGTTGCATAAGGCTATCTTGGTGGAGCATCAACTCAAGAGGAAGGGTAGCACACATCAAACTTATGGCATGAGTTCTATTACTCAACGTCCTAGCTATTCACGCGAAGACAAAACTGTTCCAAAACCAAAGTTTGAATCCAAGCCGAATACTAGCCGATAAGAGGTCACAGGTAAAGCTGAACCCTCTTCTACAAGAAATCGTGATGTGCAATGTTTTAAGTGTCATGGCAAGGGACATTATGCAAATGAATGCTCAAACAAGAGGGCCATAATACTTAGAGTCAATGGAGAATAGGAAACCGAGGAAGAAGTGGTTTCAGATTCTATGTCATCTCAAGATGAGCTGGATTTACCTATAACCAAAGGTGATCTTTTGGTAGCTAGAAAGTCTTTGAGTATGCAAGGTAAACTAGAGGAGAACGTGCAGCGTGAGAATCTATTCCACACGCGATGTCTTGTTCTTGATAAGGTGTGTAGTCTTATAATTGATGGAGGGAGCTGTACGAATGTAGCGAGTACTACACTTGTCGAGAATTAGGATTAACTACTCGAAAATATCCCAAGCCGTATAAGCTTCAATGGTTAAGTGAGTTTGGAGAACTCAAAGTGTCAAAGCAAGTTGTGGTTCCATTTAGTATTGGGAAGTATAAAGACGAGGTGATTTGTGATATTGTGCCAATGGAGGCTGGGCATATTCTTCTAGGGAGACCGTGGCTGTTTGATCGGAAAGTTGTTCATGATGGTTTCACCAACAAGCATTCATTTGGTTATAAGGGGAAAACTGTTACGCCTATTCCTATGACTCCTAATGAGATCTACCAAGATTATTTGCTTCTAAAGCAACGTGAGGAGAGAGCTATGAGTGACTCAAACACAAAACACCAAAAAGAGAGTGAGATTGAGAGAGAAACACTAAAAAGAGTGAGCTTAAGAGTGAAACACACAAAGAGAGAAAAGAGAGAAAACACCAAAATTTCTTTGCGAGGTCAAGTGAGATAAAGAGAGCTTTGGTTTCACATCAACCTATATTTCTACTTCTATACACAGAGGTCTTAATGAATTCTACCAACCTTGACTCTAGTTTGCCTAGTGGTGTTTCTTCTTTGTTGCAGGATTTTGGAGATGTATTTCTGGATGAGAACCCTAGTGGTCTACCTCCAATCTGAGGGATTGAGCATCAAATAGACTTTGTACCCAGAGCATCCATTCCAAACCGTCCAACCTATATAACCAATCTGGAAGAAACCAAGGAGTTGCAAAGACAAGTGAATGAGCTGATGGAGAAAGGATATATCCGTGAGAGCATGAGTCCATGTGTCGTGCCCGTTTTACTAGTTCCTAAGAAGGATGGAACTTGGCGCATGTGTGTTGATTGTAGATCCATCAATAATATCACGGTAAAGTATAGACACCCAATTCCTCGCTTAGATGATATGTTAAATGAGTTGCATGGTTCTTGTGTCTTTTCTAAAATTGATCTTAAGAGTGGATATCACCAAATTCGAATGAAAGAGGATGATGAATCGAAAACTGCTTTTAAAATAAAACATGGTCTTTATGAGTGATTAGTCATGCCTTTTGGATTAACTAATGCACCCAGCACGTTCATGAGGTTAATGAACCATGTTTTGAGGAATTTTATTGGTTTGTTTGTGGTTGTCTAGTTTGATGATATTCTGGTTTTTAGCAAAAGCTTGGAAGAGCACAATGAGCATTGGAAATCGGTTTTAGGTGTACTAAGAAAGGAAAAGCTATATGCTAACTTGAAAAAGTGTACATTTTGTTCAGATAACCTTGTGTTTCTGTGTTTCTAGGCTTTGTTGTAAGTGCACAGAGCATTCAAGTAGATGGGAAAAAGAAAGTTGAGATGGTCAAGAAGCTTCATGAAAAGACGAGGCTTAACATTGAGCAAAAGACTAAGCAATATCAAAAGCAAGCCAACAAAGGAAGGCGTGAGAAGAGCTTTACACCTGCAGACTTAGTTTGGGTTCAGATGAGGAAGGAACGATTTCAAGCTCAAAGGAAGTCTAAGCTAATGCCAAGGGCCATTGGGCCATTTTGAGTCTTGGAAAAGATCAATGAAAATGCCTACAAGATAGACTTGCCAAGTGAGTACAAAATCAGTTCTAGCTTTAACATTTCTGACTTGATTCCTTTTGATGCAGATGAACCTGATTTGAGGTGAAATCCTTTTCAAGAGGAAGGGGATGATATGATCATAGAAAGCAGCAAGGAAGCTAAGGAGGACTTGGAGCTAAGAAATGAAGATCATGAGAGAGCTTTGGAGATTTCAGTCGGTCCAATTACAAGATCACGGACTAAACAAATCAAGGAGAGTATTTGTGAATTTATTCAAGGCCTTTTGGACAAAGAACAACATATACTTGCCAAGTCCAAACCACTTTGAGCCTTCTACAAGTCCAAAAGAAGTCCTAAATCAGTCTTAAAGTCCAGCCCATGAATAATGACGAATTTGGAAGACTAAAAGATATTTTGGAGACCAAAAGTTAAAGAGTCCTTCTCATTCAAGTCATAGTAAATTGTGACATTTACTTGTCATTTACTTAGTAGTCTTTACTCTTCATCTATAAGACATTCAATAAGTCTAGAGGAATCTAGAGAGTCCTTTCTTTTCTTTATAAACTTATGTAATTTTCATTTGTGAGGATCAAACTTTTTATCAATAAATTTGAGAGTGATTCTCTTTTGTTATATGTGAACTTTTCGATCTTTCTTGGTGTGTCATATCCAAGGGATCAAACTGGTTTATCAAGTGATTTCCATCACACTTGTGTGGCCATTCCTAGCCATTGGCGTGAAGGGGCGAGTCGAAACAGCAACAATCTTTGGTTTAATATACCTAAGGTGGGGGCTACTCGAGTCAACATTTCGTAGTTCCACCACCTTGCTTAATTGAAGGCGAGTTGAAACAACAACAATCTTAGGTTTGATATACCTAAGGTGGGGGTTACTCAAATTCTTTAAAGACCAAGGACTATCCTTTACAACTTGGAGTGATGATTCCTTCGGGATTCTACATCACATTTGGATTGACACCCTTTGTATTACAATGACTATGATAATGCATTGGGGTATTTCATTTGTGTTTGAGTGAAAAATCATGTTATTAATGAGCTTACCAGCTTCTAAAAATCTAGAAATACATCTAATGGATGTTGTGACAGCTTATCTATATGGATCACTCGATTATATATATATATATATATATATGGAAATTGTAGAAGAATTAAAAATGCCTGAAGCATTGAGCTTAAAATTTAAGAAAATATGTGCAGTCAAATTACAACGATCACTTTACGGGTTAAAACAATCACGACACATGTGGTATAATCGCTTAAGAGAATATTTGTTGAGTAAAGGATATACCAACAATGCAATATGTCCTTGCGTACTTATTAAGAAATTTATATCTGGATTTGTGATCATTGTTGTATACGTTTATGACTTGAACATAATTGGAACTCCAAAGGAAATTGATGAGACTAGAACTCATATGAATAATTTGAGATAAAAGATCTTGGACAAACAAAACTTTTCCTTGGACTCCAGATCGAGCACCTTCGGAATGGAATTTTCGTACATCAATCGAATTATACAAAAAGGATCTTAAAACACTTTTATATAGATAAAGCAACTCCTTTGAGTACTCCAATGGTCAATAGATCACTTAATATCGATAAAGATCCATTCCGACCTTGTTAAGATAACGAAGAGGTATTATGTCCTGAATTACCTTATATGAGCACTATTGTTGGACTTATGTATCTTGCAAATTGCACTAGACTAGATATAGTGTTTGCTATAAATCTGCTTGCAAGATATAATTCATCACCTACGCGTAGATACTGGAATGCAATGAAACATATATTCTGTTATCTCTAGGGAATAACTGATTTGAGATTATTTTATAATAGAAATTATTGTGTCGATCTAGTTGGTTTTGCATATGTATGCAATTTATCAGACCCACATAAACCCCGATCGCAAACCGGATATGTTTTCACAGTTGGAGGCACTGCAATTTCTTGGCGTTCCCAAAAGCAGACTCTGGTTGCTACCTCTTCAAATCATGCAAAAACAATTGCACTTCACGAAACATGTAGAGAGTGTTTGTGCCTCAGGTCCATGACTCAATACATACAAGAAGCAATCAGAATGGTCATAAATAAAGGACCAACAAAATTATTTGAAGACAATGATGCCTGTGTCGCCCAAATCAAAGAATGTTATATTAAGAGTGACCAAACGAAACATATCCCCTCAATATTTTTCTCTTACATAGGAGAACTTGAGAAGAATCAAGAAATGGATATTCAATATATATGTTAAGCAGACAATACATCAGATCTACTGACAAAAGCGCTTCTCACTACAACATTCAGAAAACATGTTCATAGTATTAAAATACGTCGATTATGAAATTTATGATATTTATCATTTCATGAGAAGATTACAGCTTTGTACTCTTTTTTCCTTGTCATGGTTTTCATCCCATTAGGTTTTTCCTTAATAAGATTTTTAATGAGCTAATACGTAATATATAATTAACGATATGTAATTAAAGGGGAGTATTATAAACCTATAAATTTAATAATAACTTATATTATAGATATAATAAATATATATACAAAATATCTGTTATTTTATTATATTTTATGAAGTATATGTATTGTGATTGTCAACCTTTGCACCAATAGGAAAAAAAGAAAAGATAAGGTAATACATCACATATGTATCAACATTTCATTCTTCTCTTTCGTTTTCTTATTTTTTATTTTCTTTATAATAATATTTTAATAAATATAATATATACTAAATAGTTAATTTTATAACATTTTCATATTTTTATGCTTTACTATTTCGATATATATCCATCGTATTAAAAAAAATATAGTAGTGGATATATTTATATCTCGATTAAAGGATTTTTGCCGCTATTTTATGGTGAATGTGACAAAGTGAGCTTATAAATTACGATAGAAAATGGGCCGAATTTAATTTTTTATACCAAATATATTTTTTCTCTTACTCAATAATCAATTTTGGGCCCAAACTGCCTAACACAAGAGTGTTTCTTTTGCCATCAGACCCAAAACGAAAATGCTGACATATACATGCAGACAACATATTTAGAAAGTCTTATATAAAAACAAAAATCAATATAAATTTACACTTATTATAACGGACATAATTCTTGCACGAGTATTAGGAAACTCAACATAAATTAGCACAATAACATCATTTTGACCATACATTGGCAAAATCAGTATTCAAGTAAAAATCAATAATTTATTTTGTAATTTTATCTTGGTATAACATAAATTTTAAGATTATCTTTGTACAAAATGTTCATCTCAAGCGTTGCCCTTGGTCTTATATACGTCAATATTATTTTTCAGTATAACCATCTTACAATAGTTCTTGCGGTGAATAAAGCTATATGTTTGTGTCATATTTTACAATTTGATATCTTTTACTAATTATAAATGGAATATTTTGGATACATCAAGTTGGTGAAAAACTAAATCTCAATGCTGAACTATTAAAAAACATGAAAAACTTTTGCAGAAGTTTGAACACAAATTTTGCACAAAATCAATATAAATTTTGGTTTTCAAATAAGTCAATTATTTATTTAATACTTTTTTTATTATAAAGGTTTATTAATTTAGTTATATCATCTATGTAATACAAATTCTAAAAAGTTGTAATCATGAAGATATGGTTGTCACGAAAGTTAATTATCTCAATTTAAAAGGATCTTCACTTTGACGAAAATGAATTCCGATCAAATGATTGTGTATAATCTTTAGTAACATAACGACATGTAGTAGGTACTTACCATTTTAGAATTCCGATCAAAGGTTTACCTTTCAAAACTTCATTGCCATTTTCAATGATATTGAAAACTTACCTTTTTCCTGCAAGTTTACCGGAAACCATATCAACTATCATGGGTGGATTTATGTATATTAAAAAAATAAAAATGTCAATTTATTAAGTAATCTATTAATTATAAAACGCCCCCACTTTTTTTTTTTAAATGGTTATTTTCTAATAAATAGCCTCATTTATAAATAGGTCCAAAACCTAACTAAACTAATTAAACAATAATTATTAAATTTTGAAATCCTAAAATATGTCAGCAAATATGATCGAAATTTTTTTTTCCCTCTTTCTTCCATCTTGTCACTTTAGAGTTTCAAATATGTAAAAAAAATTTATAGTATTTTTTTCTAATCATTATTATTATCTTATGTGTTTTATTAAAAAAGAAAAATGCTTGTGAGCTACACAAACTATGATATAGTATATGTTTACCTACACGAATTGAAATTATATAATGTCTTTTACACAAATTATTGATTAATATACACATACATACGCAAACTACGTAAAATTAACATTTTTGTCTAATTGCAATAAAATTGTAAATAAAGATCCTTGATTGCAATTTTTAAAATTTATATTATAACAAACCAACCAATACCTAACCAATTTAACTTGGACCAAACCCATAGTAAACCATCAATTTAAAAGAACCCTAAAACACGTAAGTGATACTAATTAAGAAAGCGCTAAATAAAAAAAACCCGTAAAACATGCTCCTTAATCCTTGAACATGTGTTTTTTTGTCTTCAATATACTTTCTCTTTATTCATTCTTCCTCTTTTATATGAAAGTCATTCTACATTTGGTTTCTCTATTCTTCATCATGTCTTTTATTTTTATTTTTTCCTTGTTACATGATACGAGATACACTAAAATTAAAGTTTGTGATTAATAGATTCAGAAAACTCCACACAACATGTGTCATTGAGATGCCGCTAAAATTTCAATAAGTAAAAGTTCAAGAAATAAAAATCAATCTTTCCTAGAGTTGTTTACTTTTCTCACAGTAAAACATCTTCGTTCACATAACCTTGTTTTAAACCAAAACAAATGACAGTTAATTTGTCTACTTATCTAAATCAAATTCCCTTTGTTGAGGTGCACTTACAATATCATCTATACTTTCAGCACCATGATTTCCACTTCAGTAGCATCTTGTAATCTCATCATTTTTGTCATGCTCTCTCAAGACTGCAAAAAAAGAAAATCAAATAAACAAATTAAATACAACTAAAACATGAAAAAAACATAGTACATAAACTCAAAAAGAAAATGACCTTAGCCAATGTGAGCGATCGCAATGCCAAACATAATATTGGTTTTATGAAAAGAGAGAAATGAAATCAGATTTAAGGTAGTCTAGAGAGTAGAAGTAAGAACTTTTCGCCTCTTGATCGATATTCCCTCGAATGAGACTGCACTTAGATTTATTAGGAAGTCAATATGGGTAATCTGATTGTTTATTTTGAATTGTGACACGAGATTGTTATGTTTGCTAAGTCTGGGGGAAGTACAAGGTTGTCTCGATTTTGATAAGTAATATTCTTGTGATCACTTTGGACTTGATGTGCAGGATCTCGAGAGAGTCATTTGTCTGATGAGATGTGATCTTCCTACAGTCTTTCTTTCCTTGCTTGAGGACAAGCAAGAAGCTAAGTATGGGGGAATTGATGTTCCTCATATTTTGTCGGTTTTGAGCTCATTATTATGATTATATTTGGGGAATTCGTCTGTGTTTTATTGAGATTTCAGGTCAAAAACGTTCAGAATTGGAATCATGCTTGAAGGTGGACTTTGGAGAAGTTTGAAGCATTTTTTGGTATTCTCCACGAGAGGAAGGATCGATCGATCAACACAAGGTTCGATCGATCAGTGCTTTAACAAGGAATATGCGCACGATCTGAAGAATGACTTGGCTTCTGAGAGATCGACTCAATATCCAAAGATCGATCGATCGATACCCTTCGAAGAAATCTAATTTCACGATTTTTCAGCTCTTGTTTTGAAACCTATAAATACTCTTTTCCTATTTTATTTTTAAGAGAGGTCTTGGAGCTTTTGAAGAATGATTTTTATAGAAGTTTGAGAATTTGTAAGCTAGGAAGAAGATCTCTTCACACTTGAGAAGAATTTATGAATCCTCTTTCTATTTATTAATGCAATTTCAGTTTCAGTTCATCATGATTTGCTTGGTTCATTGTTCTATGTCTGAGTAGATCTTAGATCGGATTTATGGATTTTAGAGTTTTAGAATTTACTGTTAGGGAACAAATAGGATTGATGAATAGATGATTCTCCTTCTAATACTTGAGTTTAATGCATAGATTAGCTTTATCACCTAGTCGATGATTTTATGTTGTTAACTTTCCAGAAGTTTGTTAAGAACTAGAACTAGATTAGAAGAGCAACTCCTTCACTACCAACGAGAGTTGATGCTAGGTTGGATTGTGGGTAATTGAACCTAAGCGATAAAGCCTACTTGTAATCTGAAACCAACGAGAGTTAGTACCTTTAGATTATTAGTAGAGGGGTAGATTCAACGAGAGTTGGTTTATCTTTATTTATGTTCAAGCCGATAATATGATCAGATTAGTTCCTCAATAGTTTCCATGACAAGAGCTCTAAATCTTGAATGAATACCCGATATCCGATTTTTTTAGTTATTTGATTACATTCGCGTTTAAGTTGTTAGTATTTACTTCTCTGATTTTGATCGATTTGATAGAAGTCAAAAGTGTGATCTGGTTCTCTTAGGAATTCGACCCCTAAATACTATTATGTTTGATATGAACTTGCAGTAGGATATATGGTTAAAACTTGTTGTATCAATGATCTGAGACACAGTAAAATCAAAGTTTGTGATTAATAGATTCAGAAAACTCCACAAAACATGTGTCATTGAGTTGCCGCTAAAATTTCAATAAGCAAAAGTTCAAAAAATAAAAAAATCAATCTTCCCTAGAGTTGTTTCCTTTTCTCAGAGCAAAACATCTTCGTTCACATAACCTTGTTTTAAACCAAAACAAATGACAATTAATTTGTCTACTTATCTCAATCAAATTCCCTTTGTTGAGTTGCAGATACAATATCATATATACTTTCAGCAACCATGATTTCCACTTCATAGCATCTTGTAATCTCATCATTTTTGCCATGCTCTCTCAAGACTGCAAAAAAAATAAAATCAAATAAACAAATTAAATATAACTAAAACATGAAAAAAACAGAGTACATAAACTCAAAAAGATAATGACCTTGGCCAATGTGAGCGATCACAATGCCAAACATAATATTATGTGAAATCAAACATGATACCAAATACAATTAATAACAAAACCCATCAAATATAAACATTTTAACAAAAATCATTAAGGATATCAATTTAATGTCACAAAATTAAGAAAATATATAATTACCTCGTTAGGATACCTTCTCGAGTTGTGACCTACTTGACCACATAAACCACAATGCATTTCTCTACTTTTGCGGCCAACCTTCTTTTTATTTGGAGATTCATTGTTACCTTTGATCCTACCTTTACCCTCTGGTCTTCCCAGAAGGCGTTATAAGGAGGTGCTTCGATAGATGTTCCGCCTGAAATCTTCTAGAACTTAGACCCGTTTATCGGCACTAAACCATGAATGCATGTAGCTTGCCATTTAAACTTCAAATAGTTGTCAGATATGTAGTCTTCCACCTCCTTATTGTTTTCTCGGATCGCAGTAATTGCATGACGACAAGGAACTCCCGTCAATCCCACTTTCGACAAGCACATGTTTGTCTAGTCCAGCTCACACTATAACCATTCCCACAAATCCAATGATTTTTGTTAATATCGAAGAAGTTATGATTTTCACAACATTTTTATTGTGTTATTGAATTCTTGGGTTTGTATTGGTTTATTATGGATTTCGTACAAGTTAAAATTGGTTTGGTTTCAGTAACTATATTAGAATCACAACTAAAAAGAATTTAAAAATTGCATTTAGCCTTTATTTACAATTTAATTGTAATGAAACAAAAATGTTAATTTTTTTATAATTTTTGTTTATTGGTGCATATTAATCTTTAATTTGTTTTAAAAACTCAATATATTTTTAGTTCGTGTAGGTATACATATAATATCCTATAGTTTGTGCAACTCACAAACATTTTTCCTATTGAAAATGAGTTATTAGAAATTGTTTCAAATAAAAAATTGATTAAAAATTTATGAGCGTAAAACTTACTTTTATGAGAATTCATTGAAGATTTTGTTTTTGGTTTAAGAATTTATTGAAGATTTTATAAATTATTATTGTGTTATATTTTTTTTTGTCCTTTGTGAAAAAATTTCTAGATCCGCTTTTGCCATTTGTATGGCTTTAACGCACGTTTAAGGATGATTATAAATAGGATGTAGTCGACGAACTAAAAACTGGTTTTTGTACATCTACTAGAAAGAAACGCGTTATTGCAAAAAAAGTTGCTGATCTTCATTTCATTAAAAGATTTACCATCGCTGAATATTGAATGAGCCAATCATTTATATAGTTATAGAAATTATGATTCAAATATAGAGTAGTACTAAAAAATTTGTGAAGAAGAAAAAACTAACTCTTTCTTGGTGGTTGAGGCATGTTCTTTATCTCTTTGAAAAGATAATTTACCAGATCTATGCTTGAAGAAGTAAGATCTCGTTAAAGGAGTGACGTCAATTATAGCGAGGAGAAAGTCGGCGTCTTGGTGTGGATCTTGTTATAACAAGGATGAATCCAGACTTAGGGGATATCTAACCCAACTTCTCTGGAAGATCTTATTCGGGATTTGTTAAAGTAGTTGGTCATAGCATGGATGAAGCCGGTGACGTGCTTAGATGCAGTTGTATGGTCTAGATGAAGTGGTCCGTTGTATAAGAGTTGGTTTTTAGGTTTAATCGTTGTATTGATCAGTACAGTCGTCACTTTGACGGCGGTGACGGTTTCTGTTTAAGATCCATAGCGGCGGTTTTCTCCGGCGAGCTTCAATTTGCCGAATTTGACGATGTTCAGGCTGAAAGAGATTCTCCGTGAGGGATTTGTCCCCTCTCTTCGCCACTCTTTCTCACTTGATATCTAACTCGATGACTCCTCTTTATTTTCTTTAAGGTTCGTCGGTTTTAGCAGAAGGTCCCAAAGGTGTTTTTCGATAGTTTTGGCAAATCGAGATCAGAGTCCGCCACAATCGTTGTATTCAACAACAGCGGCAGCAGTTCAATCCCTAGAATTCCCTTTCTTTTGCCTCATCTAGGCATATGGGGTCTTGTTCTAGTTCAATGGATAATGAATCACAATTTTCTATTTTTCCTTTTTAATATGTTGATCAGTTAGTGTGTCTTCTATTACATTCTCCCAATTCTCCCATCGTTTGTATTTGGATTTTGTTGGTCCTTCTATTCTTCCCGCTCATGTTGTTGAGTCACTGAACAAACATTTTGGTGTGAAGATATGATTTTTGGTGTAACTATGATAGTACATAATAGACTTTGATAAACTTTAGTAGAGTTTAATTGAGTTTGGTTGAGAATGGTTTAGTTTGGTTTGGTAGAGTAAGTTATAACTTTGTCGATCTGCTTGCATTTTGTAGAGATGAAGTATTGAAAAGCACATTGTATTTTAAAGGAAACTCGCAATCTAGTTACAGAAACTTCAGAGAATAGTTTTAAAGAACTTCCCTCATATTTGTATATGATTAAACGACCAAATCCAATAACACTTATCAAACTGGAAGTATAGGGAGATGACATGTTCAAGTTTCTATTCCTTAAATTCGATGCAAACATGAGAGGATTTCCGTATATGAGAAAGGTTGTTGTTGTGGATGGAACGTTCTCACAAGAAAAATATAAAGCGATTCTTCTCACGGCAACAATGCAAGAAAGAAATTTCAACATTTTCCCTATGGTTTTTGGTGTGGTTGATACCGAAAATGATGAACCTTGGTAATGGGTTTTCAGACTACTCAACCGCGTCATTCCTAATGATCAAGAATTAGCCATCATTTCAGATAGGCCTACATCAATAGCCAAATCAATTTAAAATATGTATCTGCTCGCCGCTTGGGGGTTTTGTACTTACCATCTACATAAAAATCTTTTATCAAATTTCAGAATAAGAGAATCATTTAAGCTGTTTACGAAGGCTGCAACTGCATAAAAGCGTGACGAGTTTAATGCCATCTTCAGCGAAATAAAGAGTATATTGAAGGCTATATGAGTATTTGCTAAGGACAGATGTTCGTTTGTGGAGTCGTGTACATTTCCCAGGAAATAGATACAACCTCACCACGTGAAACATAGCAGAATTTATCAATCATGCGTTAGCTGAAGTGTGAACTTTCCCTATTGTGCAACTTATTACTGCCATTAGAGCAATTTTAACAAGGTGGTTCGCGAAGAGAATTTCACTACAATAATCAAAAAACTTCTAAAAGTATGCTTCGTAGAGTTTAGTGGAGCTTGGTAGATTATGGATAACTATTGTAGTAGAGTTTGGAATACTTTAGTAGATCTTGGATATCTATGTAGTAGAGTTTGGTAGATTTTAGCAGATCTTGGATAGATGCATCACTTTCAATACTGAAGATGTGGCTAGTAAATTTTGTAAACCTCCTGTTGTACGTAATAAACTTGGTAGGCTAAAGAACTCGCAGTGGAAAATTTGGTTTGAGTGCTCATTTGAGGCAAAACGCCCAAAGAAAGTAATGACGTGTTCTAGATGTAAAGGTGTGGGACATAATGCCCGAACATGTAGAGCAGACGTCCAATCTTGAACTCGCTAAGTTTGTTTTCCAGTATGTTGTTTCCTAGCTTTACCTAGCTATACTATAAATTTACCAACATCTACTAAATTCTATTATAAGTCTATCAAAATCTATCATGTTATGTGTAAGGTCAGAAACTACATCCAAATATTTCCAAACTCTACTAAAATCTACCAAAATCTACTAAAATTTATTCTTGTGATGAAAGAGGCAAAATTTTGTTATGTTAACTTATTCCATTCATTATAAAATAATATTAATATACTCTGTTAGGATCATTATCTACATCATAAAATATTGGTCATTGTATTGACAAACTCTACAATACTAACTAATAATATACCTAACTCTACCATTCCAAAAGCAACCCCTGCGACGCTGTAATCAATATTTCTTTATCATTTTTTATCCCCACGCGGATAAGGATCAGTTGATGAAATTATCTCTGGTAGTGGAAGCTCATTCATGACGTCAATGCCGAATTTCATGCGGATAAAAGGGACAAACTACATCCTAGCTCTACCAACCAAAAATCAAACTCTACCAAAATTAACCAAACTCTACCAAGTGGGGAAGCTTACCTTGTTGTCAACAGATGTCTTCTTATCAGCTTCAAATACATCTTCCATATCTATACCACGACAAGTGTGTGATGCCCATTGCATAAGTGGAAAATGATCGTTTCTTCTTCCTCCACACATTAGTCCTAAATGTGGGATATACTTGAAGGTCCATATTAGAAACACATGCATAAAGCATTGCATACTTAACGTTGAAGCTTACAATGATGATAGAGAGAGCAATTGGAGTATGACATGAAATGCTACCATGCCCCAAGGATGCCTCTTAAATGTTTCCAGATCCATGACCAATTTTGCATAGTAGACTAGGATCCTACGATTAGTGTGCAAACCAAAAATAGCTATGTTCAGCACCACCAGCAACCCCACCATCTTCCTCTATGCAATGGACCATGAATTAAACCCATCTCAGCCCTTAAATCTGCTACAACTAAGTTTGCATAATCCACAATTAAGTTGCGAGATATGCTGAAACTCATTCAAAGAAAATCGATTGGCCGACCATCGGCCAACACCCACAGCTCATGCATCTTAGATGTGTGAAGCATATTCCCATTAGGTGTTGCACATATTTTCTTGTCCTTGTGAACCTTGCGCCAACAAACTGCAGTATAATAACAAGTTGAGAATTTCTCTCTATGTCATTGTATGCATCAGTGCCAATAAGAGTCTTCATTGTTGTTATTTTCTTCAATGTGAAATAGTGGTTAATGCTTTCTTTTATCATCGGGAGCCTTCCCTTTGAAACCACCCTCTGATGGTACTTCTGCTCCTCCCTCATAGATGTGTTCCTGTGAAAAATAAACAATAAAACAGTTCAAAATAAATCGTCCAAAGTCTACCATACTATACAAAAACTCTACCAAAGCCTACCACACTCTAAACTAAGTCTACCAAACTCTACCATACTATAAACTAATTCTACCAAAGTCTACCACACTATAAATTAATCTTCTAAACTTTACCACACTATAAACTAGTTCTACCAAAGTCTACCACATTATAAATAAACCTACCAAACTCTACCAAACTAAAAATCGAGACAAAACCCATAAAAATTAACCAAAATCTACCAAAGTACAAACAAAAAATCGAGACTAAACCCAGAAAATTTAACTTGTAAAACTCGGAATACATCATTTACTTTGACCAAATAGTTTATTGAATCATTCGATCAGTAAATTTAGCACTTGAAATGTCAAACCCTAGAAAATCAAAATCAAAATGTTAGAAACCCTATTCTAAATCGTAAAACATATACCTTTGATTTAAAAGAAACGTAGAAATAAGTGGAGAAAGTCGAATAAAAAGTTTTTTTTTTAACAATTTTTCTTTTTTTGTTGGTAATTTATTGTTTTTTTGTGCCAATTTTGTAATAAAATGATAATGGATGCAATAATATGACCAATAATTTAGGCAGAAAATAAAAAAGAAAGACGAATATGCCCTCGAGGGTTGTAGTGATTTTGACTTTGACAGAGTGTACACGCACTCACGTGGCTTCATCTGAGAGCGAGTACACATAAACTCCTACGTAAGCCAACTTAAATGCAGGTAAGAATACTCGCATGTCCGAATTGTTCTCAGAAACAAATCTTAGAAAAGAACAAAACTTTTAAAAGAATCCTCAATTCGAGAAACTACGAAGCTTTTTCCTTTTTCCTTTGAGTTTGATTTTTAGTTCTTGTTCGTCTTTCTTCTCAAAAGGGTTCTGTTTTCTCGGTAAGTCTTTTTAAGTCTTCGCTTATAGAACCTGAATCAGCAAGTAAAGTACCTGTCTTGTCTTGTTCTTCTCTTCTTTTTTTGTAACTTCTTTTTGCTTCAATCTCTATTGAAAGCTGTTCTGTTATGTTCTTAATGGTCCTAACCTCTTGTGTTTGATCTGATTTATTCAATAACATGCTTAAATTCATAGAGGAACTCCTCTATATTGAGGTTTCAGGTATTTGAGGTCTAAACAGTTTCTTCTGTAATGTTAATTTGATGCTTTAATGTGTGAAGCATATATTAATTGATGATAATTTTGGTGGATTATAGTTGTCTTTTAGCTGCTTGAATGTTAAAATTCACTACTTTAATGTAATTTCTTATCTTAAAGTTGCCGCTTTTGGACAAATAGTTGGTGGAAATTGGTGTGAAGCAATGCAGTTATATCATCATCCTTACTCATTAGACAGTCAAAGAGTGAGACTAGCTTTGGAAGAGAAAGGCATTGATTACACATCATACCATGTGAATCCAATCACAGGCAAGCACATGGACCCTTCCTTCTTTAGGATGAATCCCAACGGAAAACTTCCTGTTTTCAAGAATGGTTCTCACATCATTTTGGACACTATTGAGATCATAGAGTATGTACTCACCATTGTTAACAATAGTATTCTCTCTTTTGGTGATAGTTTGTTTAGTTGAGACAAGAAGAGGTGAAGTAAGAAGCTTTTTTGTCAGGTACTTAGAGAGAATAGCTGAAGTATCTTCTGGTATTGAAGATGCTACTTTTGGTAGAGAAGTTCTTGAATGGATGAGGAGGATTAGGGAATGGGATCCCAAACTTTTCACTCTTGCTCATATACCGGATAATCGTCGCTTATATGTTTCCAAGTTCTTAAGGATGGTTGTGATTGCAAGGATGGCTGAATCTCCAGACTTGGCTAGTGCTTACCATAGGAAGCTAAGGGAAGCTTATGATACAGAAGACAAACTAAAAGATCCTGGTGCCTTACGGAGAAGCAAAGACCATTTGATTAGGCTTCTAGATGAAGTTGAAACAAAGCTCGAAGGGACCAAATATTTGGCAGGTAATGAGTTTAGTATGGCTGATGTAATGCTGATTCCGGTGCTAGCTCGGTTATCATTATTGGATATGGAAGAGGAGTATATAAGTAGTAGGAAGAAACTTGCTGAGTATTGGGCTATTGTGAAAAAGAGTCCAGGCTACAAGAAAGTAATTGGAAGATACTTCAACGGTTGGAGAAAATATGCAACACTTGTAAAAACTTGGATGTTTGTTAAAGTAAGAAGTTTGCTCAGAAAATATTGAATTGTTGAAAGTTTTGGTTTGTTTATACATGAATTGGGATCAATAGTTCCTTCAAAAGTTTGTAACTTAAAGAATGTGATTGTTTTTACATTGAAATATAACATTTAAAATAGCAGAAGGTTATTAATTTTGGTGGTAAACAAAAGAATTTGGAATCTACCAAAAAGGAACACATATGACTCCCCTAAAGGGGATTTTTTCCTATCGAGTCAAATAAACAAATCAATCACTGTAATTCTTCTCTTTAAGAGAAGCATTGTTTCCATTTCAAATTTATGGACTGTACCTCTCTAAAGTTAAGAATACTTCAATTCTTGAGCTTCTTCTCCAAAGTTAGATTCTCAGGTATAGGGCTGTTTGCTTTTTTGTCCCATCCATTGTTCCGCATCCATGGAGGAACGTTCAGTTTCTGTTGTCGAAAGTAATTTGTTCCTATATCTGACGAAAACTCTCTCTTCCGGTTTGGGGCCGTTGAGTCGGTCATGGTGACTCTTGAGTTGTTCCAAGAGGTTTGGTTGCGTAGAGTTGTAGCAAGTAAGATCTCATTGGCGCAAGCCGGGGCTCCCATGGATGAAGAAGAAACTGTTCCGTTTCTCTTGGCCAAAAATTCACCATGAGACATTGGTGGCAACGGTGGAAATGGATAGAACGGCATGCCAGGAGCAATAGACCAGCTACTCGGGTCCTCTTTGCCAGGTGTACCAAACTGATGAGCGATGCTTAGCGGAATCCCATAGGAGACTTGTAATCGAGAAAGGAACTTTTGTTGTGGCTGTGCAATAACTGTATCTGGCACACTCGTGCAGGGAGATGAAAAGCCAGGTGGAAGGTCGTCTTGGACATCTTGACTTCCATTAGTATTATCTGTTTGCTGGTGGTACGAGTTTGTTATGGTTCTTTGTTCTTTTGTCATTGATGGCTGGTCCCATCTGCTTTTACGCTTGCGTCCATTTGTCTCGGGAAGACGACTGGAGTTAAGTTCTGAATTCCCCTCAGATACAGAAGCTGTTTCAGGAGTTGGAGTCCTTGATGATATGGCAGGCACGACTGGTTCGGCAGGTCTTGGCGAATGCTGATCGTATCTAGGTTCTTGTGATGCTCTGAATCTGCTGTTTAAAGGTGACCTCACATACTCCGATCTATCTTCCCTCTCAATGCGCCAAGGTTTTCTAAAAGGCTTAGGGATCCATTTGTCTCGGAAATTCCGTGCAATTTGGTGAACCTGCACAAATCCACGAAAATAATTGGAAAAACTGAATGTTAAACTCTCATCTGATAAAGGCCCAATAAACCGGATTACTATAACAAATCAAGAGTCCAAGATCAATACAATTTCATAAAAAGTAAATAGGACGTCTGGTACCTGCTTGTCATCATGCTCGGTGAGTGTTAGAATAGAATCCTTAAAGCTGCACGTACATAAACATGAAATATCATATTGGACGAACTTAAAAGTATCAACCAAGACATATGAAGCAACTTGCTGAAATTCACATTGTCATGTAAACCACGAGACAGTTCAATTCTAGTAAGTTACGCATAGAACCAGATTCGTGTGAGAAAGGTAGAGCAAATTACTAGACAGCCATATTTCAAGAATACTACTAGTGGAAGCATAATTATTTCCATAAGTTAGTTTCTACTCGATCAAGGATAAGAACCAATACAATATCTAGTTAGATGAATAACAAAGGTGACATGCCATGATTAAACTTTACTAACCTTTCCATCCCTACAAATGGAGGCCTTCTGATTATATGCTCCAGTGCAAGAATTTCCCTTGTAGCAAGATGCTCTAATACCTGGAAGAATATTCCGTTGTTTTGACTTGTAAGAAAGCTAGAAAATTTCAAAACAAAATTTGCTAAAAAAAATCATATCAAAATTTTTCTGCTAATCACTTTTCCCTGAGCTTTATTACCATACAGCTGAGAGTTTCAAAGAATGTTTCAAATGTTTCACATCGCCTAAGATGTAAGCAGAACTGCCTTTGGATTTAAATTAAACTTAGCCAGCGTGATGAGAAGACTGATTTAAAGGTAATTTCCAAGTGTGTTCTGAACAATACATAAACAAAAGGTTTAAAAGAAAGTACCTTCAGAAGTTTCCGGAGTATAGGAGTCTTTTTAAAATCCCTCCGGTATTGTTTCATAATATTATGTAACATTTGCAGACCTGGATGTGTTAGGGGGTTAATTCAACTTTACAAGATGAGGAAAGTTCATATAATTAAAAAAAGATAGCTACATGTACAAAACTAAAAGAAGATAGAAATACCATTCTTGTTGATTACATCCACTAAAACAGTTTTTGACTTTGTCTTCAAAAGGGCATCAAGAATCATCGAAAGATCTCGATTGCTGCAAAATCAACAACAGGAATTCAGGCACAACACCCAGAGCATAATAAATCATAAATGGGCACTATGATAAGCTGGGTCATATCTTACCTCTGAATTCCTTCATTATTTGTGCCTCGGGAAGCGGCAGTGAGAAGCAGAAGTTTCAAGTAGCCTTTTGCTGAATCCTGTTTGTGTAAGGAAAAAAAAAACTTAAGTATGCACTGTGCTATTGCTGGATAAAGGGGTACTATTAAAAATATAGAGAACTATGCCAGGGATGTAGCTTCAAGTGTAAAAGAATCAAGTAAAATGCATGATTATCAACCTTAAAAAGGAATGTATCAACCTTATGGCATAAGCAAGTAAGGTGTAAAAGTTTATAAAGTAAAATACTTAGGCTACTATGTAACTTACCCTCCGCTTGCTAATCCCTCCCTCAGCATCTAGTAACTCGTTCAGTTTCCCTTCAACTGCAGTATTGGTAGTGTTATTAGTGAATATAACTGAGTGATGATGAAATCTTAACAATTCACATCCAAAACTAGTAAAATACATGTTTCAATACGCCCGCTGGGAGAAACTGCCTCTGCTCCTTTAGATTTGATGGGCTGCTGTTGCAACTTATTGATTGGTATAATATGTGCTTTGTTAACACCAGGAAGACTATCTCCTTTGTCTTTCTTACTAGACCCAGATGTTCGAGAAGTTTTTGTACGAGGGCGAGGCCGTGGAAGTATTTTTTTATCTTCACCTGATCCATGCTTTGTCATCTTATCAGCATTTGCACCATCAGAGAACTGTCTACTAAGGGAACTGGACGTGGGGGATGTGCTTTTGATCTTCTTCTCAATAGGAATATCCAGCTGGACAGCACTTACAGGTCCACCTGATGAAGGTTCCTTCAACACTTCAGTTGATTGAAGAAGTGGTGGAAAATTTTCTCTCTCTGGAAGTTTGACAGATACTGAGCTCTGTGATTGGTCATTATCAGGAGCAAGGTCCTTGGAGCCGTAAGCCTTCTGAGACTTCTGTAGTGTTTGCTCGTCAGCGCCATCAATGAAGGTCCTCGATGTTGCATCTATTCCTTCCCCACTTTCATCATCATCAAGGATCACAAGATCAGGATACTCTTCATCTGAATCACTTTGAATAGTTACATCACCGTTCAAGGGATCTCCCCCAATGTACCCTCGGCAATGTGATGATCCACAATAGCACCTTTTTGCAGCAGCACCAAAAACCCTCACATAGTTGTAGTCAAATGTCAACTCTTGACCCTGGCAACGAATCAGATAGATTAAAAAACTATGATACGATAACCACAACATCTTATTACTGTTATCAGATATTGATCATTTTCGGCGTTTGTGTTTATATGTATGTCTGATATGAATTATCATGTTTACCTACAAAGATATACAACACCTTAAGTTTTCAGTAAAGATTCTTTGAAAATTGTTGAGCTGTTGCGTTTTCATTTTCTAAAGGATGCTTAATAATTAAAACAAAATATGGCGTTTTTCAAATGTAGATAATATTTTAGCTAGTACGTGCGTCTGAACAAAGCAGGCCCATGGTCAGATATATTCACAAACAGTTTATTGACACACATCCAGATAAATTCTTGACTACATATGGATGGACGATTTCAGGACCTAATCAGCTAGTTTTGAGTTTTATGACTGTAGTGAGCCAGGAAATCGAACATATCTGCACTGAAATTCAATGTAATAAAACAGTCACTTTCACAATAAGTGCAGAAGAGCCTACCTTTTTAAGGTCTTGCATGGAGAATATTCCAACGCAAATTTCACCATTCACCATCCACTGCAAAGATATTTAAGTAGCAAATGAAAAACATATACATAAGAAGGCAGAAGCAGAAGAGGTCAAAAAAGAAAGTTTTAACCCCGAATGTTATTACTAAATTTATAATCAGCCAACTAGTCATGATATCGCACACAATACTTTGTAGTCACCTTTTCAGTACGGCAGTTTGGTTCACAGCTATGATTAATGAAACGTCCTAAATTTCCCTTTGCACCAGCATCTATTACCTGCATGAAAAAGAAACAAAAAACTTGATAAGTTATTGCCAGTGGACATAAAAGTAACTAACCTACAAACAAATTGCTTATGCAGAAAAAGTCTACAAAGATGGAACTTCACTACAAATATGCTATCTAAAAGCAGAAACAAGACACATTCTAGCAACGATACTTGGTATTTGGTGTCAATCACACACTCTTTATTCAACAACTCCACACAGCTTTAAACAGCAAAATCACAAACCATATCAAGCAAAAGAGAAGAAAAAGAAGCAGCCAGGTCGTTAAAAGGGAGAACGTTTACCTCATTCCCATTCAGCGTCATGAAATAGAAATGTTTTTGACCCTTGGAAGCATAGTCCTTTTGACGACTCTCATACGATTGCATATCAAGCACCTGTTACAACAATACATTTTACTATGAATAAAAAACACACAAATCTACATCTGATCTCAAACATACCTCTCCAACATATTCAGTAAGGAATTGTCCCTCTCGTACATCTTCAAGCAACCTCAGGCCATACCCCTTCTTACCAGATTGGAATCTCTCAAACTTGACATACTTCCGCTTTTGAAACTGCAGAAATATGAGCCAAAAGATTGAGAATGATATAACTGACTGTGAATGTAATAATCTTTTCGCTTCCGAACAAGACACTGTACCTGCTGATTTGAGCACAAATCGCCAGCCGGGCAGGTACTTTGAAGGCATTCAATGTTAAGCATTCTATTAAGGCATTCTTCTCCACAACCCAACCTACCATCAGGTGGTGGCTTGCAGTGACAAACCATTATCTGTCCAAAATAGAAGGAAACCCGACAACTGAGTACTCTAGAAAGGACAAAATATTGACAGCACAACTACATTTTATACAAACATAATAGCAACCAAAATACAAGAAAATTAACCTCGTCAATTGTTTGAGATTTACGGTTACGATGAAGAAACTGGTTAGTTTTTATAGCCTTGAAGCACGCTTTTTGCTTACCTGCATGTAATGCGCATTAAAACAGAAGCAATATCCAAAACGATGAAAAATCATATTATAATTCAAAGGTTCACCCATATCGAATTCAAAGCACCTGTCAAACGCTTGCTCTTCTGTTCCTTGTCCTTCCCTCTTTTAGCCGCATCACAATCATATGCATCTGCTTCATCTTGTCCTATGCCCAACTCTTCATTAATTTCTTCATTTGACATCTCTTGAGGTTTCGAGCAATCAGCAAATTTTTTATCTGTGTTGTTCATACAGATCCTTTAAACGAATAGAGAATCCATATTAGATATAGTCAAATACATGCAACAGATGAAAGAAGAAGTAAGGGTCAAAAAGATATTAAAAAACGTGGGCAAACAATCTAAGAACAGAAAATCTAAATGTGATGAACATCAACAAGATGAAAGTACTATATGGTGATTATAAACATTTAACACTCAATACCAAGTTACGCAAATGAATCTACTGTCAAAAAAATTTAAGGCTAAACAACAAAATCTCATGGAAGACCATGGACTTGAAGGATCAAATATAAATACCGAGTTATAATTTTGAGACAAAGTAAAAGAATACTGATCGTAGAAAACATGGTTCATCTGAAAATTTCATAGAAACAGTTTCATATTTGATATTGATGCATACCATCTGGAGCTCTCATCAATTGATTCTACAACAGATGCAGGTATCCGTCGCCATTTAAAGCAATCATCACATCGAACCCAAGCAGTCTCTGAGGAAGAGCTATCCTCAATAGTAACGTCCACAACCATTTCCCCATGGGTCACATCTGATGATAGAGTGCCATTAATGGCTGTGGTTTTCCCAACATCAGCACCTATTACATAAATTCAAATAATTTGCAGTTTAATAACTTGTGTTCAAAAAAGTGGAAGCCTCGTAACGAAATGGAAATTATTGAGGTGCTATTCAAGTAAACAAAAGTTAAGAGTTCTCAAGTTTTGGGAAAGAAGAAAGGCGTAAACAATGGACAACAGTTCTTAGAGCTAATCAAAAAGGTGGTACCTGTTGTCTCGCGAGACTCTATTCTCCCTACTTCAAGATAATCACCATCCTCTCTTCCAATACTCCTATTTCGTTGCTCAACCCCCTCACGTGATTCATTTTTTCTCTTGTCTTTGGAAGACTCAGAAACCTTGGATTTCCCTTTCTTTGTTCCATTACTTTTAGACTTCGGTTTTTTAGCGTCTTTTGCACTGGGGACAAAATGTGAACCGCCAATTTCCAAAGGAGATTTTGAAGCAAACAATTCCGCTTCTTTTCCTAATCCTCTGTTCTTGTTAACCACATCTTCAGGGGTGCTGAAAAAACCATGATTCAAATCCCCTTTAGGTTCAATATTTACAATGGAATCAGGCACAGAGTTGATAACTTCGGAATCTGGTGAAGTTTCTGCGTCCAGGGACCCTGTTCCAGTGGCCCTCTCACACTCTCCAACCATTGAACTAGTGGAAAGGTGTGGGTCAACATCTAAAACATCACTACCCATCTTCCTACATAATCCCCCAGCGTCTTGAATATTTTTCTCATCTCTTATGAAATTAGATGACTGAGTATATGAAAGTTTTTCCATGTGGTTGCTTTTCTCCTCCAAGTGCTCTCTAGTTTCCACAGTCCGCAGTTTATCCTCAACAAGATTTGTCGATCCTGGCAATTCTAAACCTGTTCCTGCCTTAACAGCACCTTTAGGAGGCAAAGAGTTACCACTGACCTTAGAGACAGTAATATTAAGAGGGTTTTGGCCACCTGATTTACCAAATTTAACTTTCAACCGAAGGCAAGAGCCACTTGATGCTTGGATGTTTTTGTTAGATCCTTCTACATATCCGTTATGATTATGCTCTCCATTTTTTGGATTGCGCTGAGAGATATGTGATTCATGATGCGGAGGTCCATCATAGGGAATATTATTACTCTGTAAGAAGATTTCAGTGGTCCTACTAGGTAATCCCCACTCAGACGAACGGCTTGGTTTTAAAACAGAGCTCCTCTTCTGCTTCGAGCACTTGAAAATTGATTCAAGGTTTTTTTCTGTTTGTTTCTTTTTAGAGGTTCTTCTTGGCTGAGGAGCACTCTTTTTTTTCTTTGCCGTTTTACTCTGTTTACCATCTCGGCCCCTCCTTTGGGAAGAAGACAAGCCAGTTTCACAAAAATTAATCCCTGATGGAGAAGCAACTTCACCACCTATTCTGCCATTGTCATCTACAATTTTGAGAGGTTCCGCATTGTCAGGATGACCAACTTTGATACCTCCATTTCCTAAGTTCAATGGAAAATTCCATATCAGAGAAGAGTCAGTACTAGGGGAGTTGGCTTCCATACCTAAGAAAATTTTGTCTATAGGTGATATCTTGCTGCAATTTTCAGCTCTCACATCACCAGCCACATTATTATTCATATTCAAAGCGGACACTGTACTTTTGCTTGATGAATCATCAACACGATTCTCTAATACCATGTCATTCTTTTCTGAAACATCAGTTCGGAGCTCATCCTCAAGTACCAACTTCAGATCTGGATCCACTGTCTCTGTGTCTGCAATGTCAAGAAGATCATATGAACATTGGCCACTGTCATTATTATTTAACATTTCTGCGATAGCTAGAGGGAGAGACACTGGAATAGGTTTATTGCCTTCTATTTCCCTTGAATCTTTCAAATAATTGTCTGAAGCGCTACAACTGTAAATGCCAGAATCCAATGATATACTGGGAAATGGACAACTCCGAATGAAAGATATATCATCAGAACCAGCATCTTGCTCACTAGATGGTTGATACCCTCCTTCCTTAGGCCCACCATCAAACGAAGAGCTAAAACCATGACTTCCATCTTCATCAGGTTTACTGTGCTTTGCGATTTCCAACAACTCGAATTGTTTTGAGGCATTGTCCAAAAAAGTCGATTCAGTGTCCATTCCACTGCCCCCTATTGGCAACATCGGGCCACCACACCCTTCATCTTCTTTAGCCTGGGGTAGCTTCTTTCTCTTGCATACTCCCAGAAATAATGGAAGCAAAGGACAAATTTGTGTCCCGATTTTCCTTTTCATCATCCTGCTTGTTGCAATTTACCAATAAAACTGCGTCGCAATTTGGTTCTTGAGTTTGTTCAATCTCATCTGACACCACCCCTTGCTTCCGAGTGTCATCAGCGTAGCAACAAACAGATAAACCATCATCAGAATGTCCAGCTTTTTCTTTATGGTTACTGTTTCTATCTCCTAATCCCTCGCCCTCTATAAGGCACTTACTTTCGCCCTCAATTGTAGGGTTTACAACTGATTCGACCTGAGCAGTCTCCAAACTAATGACCGAAACCATCTGGTGGCCGTCGGAACTCGATTTTTCAGAGAAATTTCCATTGATGTCCATCACAACATCTGAACCCAGATAGTTAACATTCTTATCACCGGAAAGAGAGCCACACCCAGAAACGTCAGTAATATCGGTTTCCTTGCAATCCATTATAATGCCACCTGTTCCAAAACAAAAAAAAATTAGCATTCTCAAAAACAGTTTTGTGAGAAATCCATTGAAGAAGGCTATTTTGTAATCAAATCATGCAATGGTTTAAGAAACCTTTACAAATTCTCAAAGTAAAGCTCTTCCCGGTGTTAACGTGATCCAGAATTCGATCAGACAGATATTCCCGGAAGTAAAGAAAAAAACCTGAGAAGGTCAACCAAAAGACCTAACACACCACAATGGACGCTTCAATCATCAACATTGATGACAATCACCAAACCCTCCGATCGTGCACTGATTTAAATCACACCGCAAGACGAAATTAAATAGATAACATTCATCACCCCCCTGATACATAAACAAAAACAACTATAATGAAACCCTAACCTCATGAATTAGAAGCGCTTAAGCGAATGTCAACGAACATAAGCTGAGGACACGAGCAAACGAAGTAAACCCTAGAGCCAAAGAGAGGCGGAGACGATTATGATGACAGAGACAGAGAAATAGAGAGAGAAATCGGAAGTAGACAACGCGAGGCGGTCAGTTTTTCAGATACCGATTTTATTTTATTTTTGGGTTTTTTTTTTCTCTTTTTCAGTAAATTAAATCTAATTCTCTACTTGCTATTTCCCAATTTATATATATATATATATTTCTATTTTCATTTGACTCAGAAGTCTTCTCGTTAATGAAGACTTTCTCTTAATTTTTTAATCTCCAATGATTCCGCTGAAATTGACGACCAAAAATAATTATATAGAATTATTATTAAATTCAGTTCTTAATTCTGATTCAATGGAGTTAGAGAGTGCAGCCAGAAGCTATTACGAGAGATTATATTTTATGGCTGATGTTCCAATAACAAGGGAGTTACCTCCACAAGGCTTTGCGTCGTTGTCAAGTAGTGATAAAAGTGGAATTATCCAAGCCATTTGTACTAGTGGAGGTTGAACAGGCGCTGCGTATAATGGGAAAATATAAAGCACCTAGACACAATCGTTTCCAACCAATTTTTTATCAGAGTTGTTAAAAGTTTGTTAGTGAATCTGTCACTTGATTGGAAAGAGATACTTCTACGCCTAGCTGGTTGGAAAGAGATATTTCTAAGCCTAGCTGGTCGAGCTACTCTAACTAAGGCAATTTTATCGTTTATCCTTGTGCATACGATGAGTGTAATCTCGCTTCCCTCTTCGATAATAAAATCACTTGAGAAGCTGAGTATATATCTGAGTATATTTGGTTACACTGTATGTATCTGAGTATATTTGGTTATAGATTTCTACAGTCGTTATTGATGATATCACAAGAGTCAGGGACAAAGTCATATGGAGTGGAACTCCAATGGTAAGTTCACTGTTTTGTCTGCGTATACTCGCTTAACACGAAACTCTACCCCGAGACACCAAGTACATAATTTGTATTCGCGTATATGGAAATTGGTAACGTCTGAAAGAGTTCGTGTGTTTCTTTGGCTGGCGGTTAAACAAGTATTAATGACTAATGAGGAATGCAAAAGATGTCATCTTTGTGAGTCTGATGTGTGCCAGGTTTGTAAGACTGGGACTAAATAAATTCTACATGTATTGCATGATTGCCCTGCCATGAGTGGAATATGGACATTTTTAGTACCGAGAAGCAAACAAAGAGATTTATTACAGGCTTCTCTGTTGGAGTGGTTATATTACAACTTGGGTGACCAAAAAGAGACTTATGGTTTTTCATGGGGAACATGTTTTTCCTTAGTTGTATGGTGGGGATGGAAATGACGTTGTGGCAATATTTTTGGGTCGAATGGGCGATGTCGGGATCAAATCAAGTTTATCAAGGACTTGAGCCGTGAAGCCTTCTTGGCGAGTTTGAAGCTTCTTGGGAATGTGACCGAGAGTATTCATGAGATGAGGACGATACAATGGTCTCCCCTATAGATGATTGGGTTAAATTAAATATGAATGGTGCTTCTGGGAGAACCCGAGTTATGCTTCAGCTGGAGGGGTGGTCAAAGATGGCAACGATGAGTGGTTTGGAGGCTTTGACCTGAATATTGGAATTTGTTCGACATCTTTACCTGAATTATGAGGTGTCTACAATGGATTTTACATTGCCTGGGGCGAAAGAGTGCTCAATTGAAGTGGAAATTGATTCAGAACTTGTGGTCTGTTTGTTAACCAATGAGATTAAGGATTCTAATCCTTTTCGTTCCTAATACAATTGTGCTATGACTTTGTTTCAAAAAATTAATTAGTCTGATTTGTTCATATGTATATAGAGCCTAACAGAGGAGTAGATGGGCTGGCCAATTATGCTCTTACTCTCTTATTAGGTTTTTATTATTTTATTGATGCTCTAGTTTGTATTTGTGAGATCATCAACAAAAATGCTCAATGTTTTATCAATTTCGAAACATTGATTTATAGTTTAATTTTATTTGAATAAAAGTATGGAATATTTTCTCTCTGTCTCACACCAAAAAGAAGACTTCTATTCTTTACCAAAAACATCAGTTAAAATAAAAGTTGGAACTTTTAATTGAGAAACTCACACCAGCTTTTTTTCTAAAATATACTGGCAATTTCTTATTTTTAAGATATCCAGATCTAGTCATGTTTTCAAAATGGTCCCAAAGGTGGTCCATAGAGACCAAAAAACTGTAAGATATTTTAATGTACTTAAAAGAACATAAGTTTATTAGTGTATATTTGATTTATAGTGTATGAGTCTTTCGTTCTTAATCCAATAAAGTTTTAATTCTAGCCCGTCGTTAAATAAATATTCTATGAATTTTTCAGAATTAAATATTTGTTGATATTATTACATAAATGGTCCCCAAATAATTTCAGTGTACGAAACTTTAGTAATTATAACTGAAAACAATCAGACCCAACCCCACTCATTTGCAATCCAGACGAATAATGGTAAACTGGATTTGTGTTTTCTTGATTGAAGAACCAAACAAATTCGATGATGAGCCAAAGCATTAATCCGAACTTGTTCACTAGTTTTGAGTCAATGGGTTGTGTCGTTGTCAATTCGTGTATCAGTCAAGATGGGCTTTCGCTGGAATTGGGCTGGAGGTTTTAAAAGGCCCACTAGAAGGATCCAACTGAAATAACAATAATAATAATAATAATAATGTTTTTCTCCCTGAATTAATAATTATTTAAATCCGTTCACGAGTAAGGATGAAAAAAAAGAAAAGAAAGCAAGAGAGTCATTGTGGCTGTCCCGCGCAACGTTCTAACAAAAATCCTCCTCTCACTTGGAATCCCATTAGTCACCACAATCAAAAACCCTCAACTCTCACTCCTGATTCTTGTCTAGAGCCGCGTCGTCTCCGATCCGGGTCTGTACAGAGTCTAACTCTGACCCGACCCAATTTACTGATGGGGGAACCCAAGGTCACAACCGATGGCGGTTCAACTTCCGGCGAATCGATTAAAACATCGTCAAAAGTAGTGTCTGCCGGTGATCGGAGATTACTTAAGGTTGAACTCCGGCAAGGGGAGACGACGTATGTGTCGTGGAAGAAGCTTATGTTGGAGGCTAGGAAGGGCAATGTGTTATCCTCCTCGGTTCCCGAACCGCCTCCTAATGCTAACCCTAACATCGAGTCTCGCCTTGAAGCGGTGAGTGTTTAGCTGTTACATGCATATGCTCAATATGTTTTACACATGCATTTGTCTGCACTCCTGATTTCTATTGTCTCTATTGGACCAACCCTTGGCTTGTATCCTTCCGGGAGCTAATTTGGGAGGTTTTGGTGAATTCACAGATAGCTTCACTGATTTGATCGATTAGGGTATATTTTGGATGGCTTCGAGGGAATTCTGTATTATTTTTTCGATGGAATCAACACGAGGGTAGGAGGATTTGTGTTAATATGAATATGCCACTAATTCTGTTTGACCTAGAAAAGGCTTGGTTCAGATAGTAGACATATTCGTTGTCAATGTATGACGGTATGAGTGAAGGTTATGATATGCGTTGAGTTCAATAGATCTTCTAGTTCAAAACAATTATGACCTTGTGAATTGGCAATTTTAAGCGCATAATCTTAAATCTAACTCACATGCTTTCTTTCAAGTTATATTCGTAGGTGTACAATTTGAACAGAATCATTTTCTTTTGATTAATTGATATATTCAATGCAGGGGGCACCAGCAGAAAATGAAGTGGCTGACCAACCTCATTCTAATCGTTTCAACTCTGTTATAGAGAAGATCGAGAGGCTCTACATGGTATGGTTCCCTATTTTGCTTGCCATTCATTTTTTCAGTTGATTATCTATACAAGTTTGATGAATGTTTTATTTCTTTCTCAGAACATTTGTCAGAACATCAGCACTGCTTCTTCCACAAAATTTCTTATTAGCATATATTCATAAAATTAAATTTCAGGGTAAAGATAGTAGTGATGGGGAAGAGTTAGATGGTGCTCCTGATGATGACGAGTATGACACTGAAGATTCATTTATAGATGACGCTGAATTGGTTAGCATAAATATCTTTCATATGGTTCTATTATGTGATAAAGGTGTTTCATATAGTTTTGTTTTTCATTGTAGGATGAGTATTTTGAAGTTGATGATTCGCAAATTAAACATGATGGATTTTTTGTCAATAGAGGAAAGCTAGAACGAGTGTAAGTTTTTTGTTCTCTTTTTGTTGTATGTTGTCACATAACTATATGGCAGGTGTGTCATTTTTCACTTGGTGATATATTGTGGGCAGTATATGTATTTGAATATTGACTTTGGTATCACCTGTTTTTTCCTCTAGTTAGGGTTGGTGCAGTGTTTGCTCAGGGCAGAAATATTTAATACATCTTTCTTGATAGTCTTTCTGGTTCTTTTGTTAGCATATGTAGGTTATTGAACAAAACGCAATGACTAGTTTGACTTACCTTTAAAATACCATTTCATATCGATTTCGTGTCTGATTATTGTTAGGATATAGGTTTGCCAGATTTCCTATATATAGGTTATCTTCCATTTACAAATTATCTAAATCGTGATTGTTTTCACAACAGTGAACCATCAACAACATCAAACCAACAACCTAAGAAAAGGCAAAGGAAAGAATCAGCAAAACCTTCTAGTGATGTTGTCGATGCGTCCAGAAAACAAGCCAAGATGGCTAAGATGGCTGGGGGAAAGGTAGGGTCTTGCAAATAACTCTTTGAATCCATTTTACGGTTCTGGTCCAGAGGATTGATTATATTAATGTGAAATATCAGGATCAACCAGCTGCATCTGGGCCCTCTTCAAAGAAAGAGGCCAATGATACGAAGACAGTGCATGATTCTTTTCCTTTGTTGAAATTGCAAAGCGGAAAGGACTCCTTAGTTTTGGAGAGTGTGAAGCATACTGACAAAGTGAATCATCTACTAATTACGAGATGTCCGAAGCCAAAGGCTATTGGATCTTCTGGCACCCTTCAACCAAAATACAGTAGCAAAAGTGCTCATCAGCATTCTATTTCTCTGCCAGGAAATTCTCGGGCCAATATTTCAGCTAAATCAACAGAAGTCCGTCAGAAAGAAAACAATGGCAAGCATGACCTGGACATTGCAACTGTAAGCAAACATTCTATTCAACAGTACTTTCCGGCTATCATAAGTAGATAACAGTCCTCAGTAGTTAGTTTGGAATATGAAGGAAGGACACGTTTCGAGGTCTTTTATCTTCTATGTTTCCAAGAGGGATGATTATCTATAACCTTTGAGACTATGTAATTGTGAAGATATTAGTACTTAATCAGGATTCAGACATCTACTTGATATTGACGTATCATGCTGTGTGGCTGAAACCCACTCAACGTTGTTTTAAGTTCTGTTTCTCTGGCTTTTATCTTACCTCTGGGTTGATCTTCCTGGCTAATACTTGCTTCTTGTTTTGTAGATATTAGTTCTTTTTTTAAAACTCTTTAATAACCTTTCTCTATACAGAAAAAAATTGGTTCTAATGCCAGGCCTAAATCTTCTACACTTGAAAAAGCCATCAGAGAATTGGAGAAGGTGGTCGCAGAATGTGAGTTTTCAACTGATTGAGCACTTTTTCTTTACATGCATGAAAAGCTAAATACTATTTAGCAAACTATAATATCCAATTGATTGCAGCAAGGCCTCCTGGCACTGAGACTCAAGATGCTGATCCCTCATCCCAAGTAGTAAAGCGGAGATTGCCAAGAGATGTAAAATTGAAGCTTAGCAAAGTTGCTAGGATAGCGGTAATCAAACTCTTCTGTTTGTTTTTTTTTTTAAAAAAATATATAACTTTTGAGAGGTATGAAAAAGAGTAGAAGGTTTTTTTTCTTGAAGCAAGCGAGCCAAGGAAAGATATCTGGGGAGTTAACCATTCGTCTCAATAGCATTGTCGGTCATCTAATACAGCTTAGATCACTTAAGGTTATCATTTCTGTCACCTGCATACCGAGTTCTATTATTCGAAAGAGCTAGTTTATATGCATTTACTTAAGAAGGTGTTAAAGCTCTTACGCTTTAGTAATGCTTTTTGTTACAGAGGAACTTGAAAATCATGATTGATTCGGGGGACTCTGTAAATCGAGAAAAAGATACTAGATTTCAACGGATCAAGAATGAAGTTATTGAGATGTTGAAAATACAAGCTCCATTAATGGAGTCCCAGGTTCTCACTCTTCTACTATACTAGTTTTATTGATCTGATTTTCAAAGGTACTGATTATGCGGTGTTTTGCATAGATACATTTGTTCTCTCTGATGATTCGTCTGTTTTCGGTTTTATGTTATAGGGTCTATATTTTCTTTGTAATGTATACCTCTTTTATTGAAACATTGAGTCACATCTTATACTATGAAACATTCCGTGCATGACATAAATTGTTTCACAGGCAACCGATCAAGGAGCTGGAACATCAGATGATTTTCAGGATGGTGGGTGTGTTGAAAAAACACTGCCAAAGAAGAAGTTTGTCATGGATGCGGCGGTGGAGGACAAATTGTGTGATCTATATGACATCTTTGTTGAGGTATTTAAGATTTTCCGTTTGGGGAATTTTACATAACAATACTTTCCAAGTTAGTAGGTCTGGAATTGAAGTGTGAACATAGTCTGTGCTCTTTTTTTGGTAATACTAGGGTTTGGATGAAGATGCAGGTCCACAGATCAGAAAGCTTTATGCAAATGTAAGTTCCTCTTCATTTTCTTATTTTTGTTACTTGTGGTATATTTTCTTTCCAAGTTCATTCAAAATCACTAGATTCTACCTTACTTAAATTCAAGATTGTTTACGAACCGTCCTGATTGATTTTCTTTTGGATTTATTCTTGCTTTAGCTAGCTGATCTCTGGCCTAATAGGTTAATGGACAATCATGAGATCAAGCGTGCCATAGTTCGGGCAAAGGAAAGGCGGAGAGCAATGGATGGAAACCCAGGAAAGGAGATGGTATTTTGTGAAATTCTCAGCTTTTTATGCTACAGTTTGTTATTAGTTTCTAATCAGCTAGCACATTTGGGTGTGAAAAGTGTCCATGTATCATCGATGATTTCCATGAATTTTCACATTTCTCTCATTTTTTATAATTCTTCCCAGCTTATCTTATTTAAGGATCAAATGAAGATGACAAAGAGAAAACAGACACAATTGGTCCCAAAATCGGAGGAGGCTTCAGGTGTTGGAGACAAAACCTTAGCCAGTGTTGTCCCGAGCGCAACCAGTACGTACCACAGTCAACCTACATCAGACTCATCCTGTGACAAATCAAAGCAGCAGAATGAGAAATTAAAGGGAACCTCAAGCTCCAGCAACCCTTCAGCAGAAGGAAGGATAGTCAAAAGAAAACCAAGTCCAGGTGTAGAGGAACCTAACATGCCCGCAGAGAAACATATTGTTCTGGCTCTGAGGCAGCAGACGCAACCACAGGCCATGGCACAGGTACAAACTCAGACACAGGCCAAGGCACAAACACAGATACAGGCTACTCCGGACCTGAACCTGCCAAGTTAAGGTTTTATTGTCAACGTCTGGCTCTAGCCTTTACTTAGCTCATTGTAGCTTTTTACCATCGCTTCTAATTTTGCGCCTAGTTATTATTTTCTAGTCTTTTCTTACGTAGGCCTATCTCCTCTGTACAAATTAAAGATTTTAAGAGAAAGCTTGGTTGTTTTTGGGCAGTTGATTTTCAGGTAGTCAAAATATTACGAAACTTAAGATTTGATATGTTAGTTAAATTTTGAGACATATAATAATGAAGATTTATCCGAGGGACACAAATTTTGATTGTCCGTATCAAGATGACTAGAGTGTATGCCTTGAAAATTTATATAATAGTTGTCAAAATTATTGTAATACAAAAATCAGAATGCAAAAGAATTGGTATAAATGGTTCTTCTAACTTGGAAAAAAAAAATGGTTCTTCTAACTTCAAAATTTGACGTCAGCCCAATTAAGGGGTAATTTTGGCCCAATTGAGGTGTAACGAGGGCCCAATTAAGGGTAACTAGGGTCCAACTAAAGGGTAACAAGGGCCCAATTATGGGAAAACGAGGGCCCAGTTGAAGGGTTACGAGGGCCTAATTTTGGGACGACGAGGCCCAATGAAAAATGTGAAATTAATTAAGCTCACTGAAAATTCCGGGCAATGATCTCATAACTCCAAACTTTCAAAATTTTAATCTCTTATATACAAAACAAATCTCTTATATACAAAGTTATTAATGAAACTTGATATTTTAAAAATGCCCTTAATGAAAAATACCGTAATTAAATTTTTTAAAAAAAATAATAAGTTTTCTTCTCTTTCATCTCTCTCCTCCTTTAGCTTATCTCTCCTCCTCAATCGGGTTTTAATTCCGCCGGGGGTCTCGAGTTGCACCGCCGCCGCCTCTGCCGCCTCTCCTGCCATTGCCGTCGTTTGTTAATCTCCATAGCTTCATTCTTGATTTGTCTATCCACTTTGGGCATAAGAAGGTCAATTGCAAATTGAATTTTAAGCTTGAAATTGATAATTTTGCTTTCGTAATTTGGTAGAATCTGGGTCGAATAAGACTTAAGATTGGTAACATAGACTCGGGCTAGACTGAAACATAGTGCAATTATAGATTTACAACTGCCCAAACGAACGAATCTGAGTTGATAACAGTTGGTTTCTGCGATAGTTAAACTAGTATAACTAGAATCAGTTATACATAACTGAATGAGTTGTACATTCTTTAGTTGCATTTCTGCATTGGGCTGATGAAGAAGCTTAATTTCATAGTTGATTATTTGGTAGAATCTAGCTCTAATAAGACTTGACATTGGTAACAATTGTAATGTATAGGCTAAAACATAGCGCATTATAGATTTAGAACTGCCTAAATGATCGATGGAATCTGAGTTTATAAGAGTTGGTTTCTGCGATAGTTAAACTAGTATAACTGGAATCAGTTATACGGTTATACCAGTTATACAGAACTGAATCAGTTGTACATTCTTTAGTTGCATTTTTGCATTGGGCTGGTGAAGAAGCTTAATTTCATAATTTGGTAGAATTATTTTTGTATTAAACTATTATTTTTTTTTTTCTTAATTTGGTAGAATTTCTCTTGTATAAGACTTGATTGAGTATGGTCACAATTGGGGGAAACGTGGTGTAAAACTTGTAAAACTACATAAGTTGTACAAGCAAAACTGGTAGAACTACATAAATTATATAAGTAAAACTGGTAGAACTACATAAGTGGGCCGTCAATTCCCCATCAACTGGATAATTAGCATCGAAATCTAATCGGTAAAGCCGGAAAAAGAGCTGAGTTTAACGGTGAGGAAAGAAGAGAAAGACTAGTAAAGGTACTAGTAAAACTGGTAGAACTACATAAGTTGCACAAGTAAAACTGGTAGAATTACATAAGTTGTACAAGCAAAATTGGTAGAAATACATAAGTTATCCAAGTAAAACTGGTAGAACTACATAAGTTATACAAGTAAAACTGGTAGAACTACTAAGTTATACAAGTAAAACTGGTATAACTACATAAGTTATACAAGTTAAACTGGTATAACTACATAAATTATACAAAAATGAATCAATTTTTTTTGTTTTGTTTTAGTAGAGCATTATGAACAACAAAGTCGTGATATGGTTTAAAAGCAACGACCGTGTTAGTTGTATATTGATGAAGCACGCGGTAGAGGATATCACTTTGTGGATGATTGAAGAATGTCTATATCAGAGGCTTAGTTTAGATGAAAGTAAGGTTAGATTACAGTTAAGGTTCTATCGACCTACGGTCAGAGATGAGGTTGAAGTGAGTATATGTGATGATATGGATGTGTGTGGTTATCTAGCCTACATTGATGAATATAATCGTAGTACGAACATTGTTCGTGGATGTCATAACTAGATCGGAAGAACCTGAGGAAAGAATGTCGAGACAAGTGTTGATAGCAATTCAAAGCTCTGTTGGTTGTAATGATGGTGAGGGAGGAGCAACTGCTATTACAGTATATTCTCCACCAGTTAGAGAGAATGAAATTGAGCCAGAAGATGGAAGTGTGGATATTAGTGTTGAGAGATCGGATATTGGTGATGTCTATGTAGAACGTCCAC
>JAKUCM010003413.1:0-38352 GCA_023374145.1 Lepidium sativum
CGACTATATTATCTCGTGGATTTATAGATACGTTTAACATGGTTGACAATTTAATTAGTAAAGAAATTCTAAGTGATTTTGCTTTTGTGCGTGTCTTATCCTAAATGATTACTAAATAGAAATTCAAGAAAATAAAAGAAAAGAGGTCTGTATTGGTAAGCAAAACCTTTTTTATAAATGAAAAATACAAAATCATAGAAGATGACGATGACATAATATTATTGAAAATGCAGCATCCTTATCTGCTGACCGGTTAATTATATATTATTATTATTACAAATATATAAAATAATATATCCTTACATATGTGAAAATACTGTCTTGTCTCTTGACTAAATGCACTTGGTTGGCTAGTTTCTTATTTTCTTTTCCAAACTACTAAGAAGAAAGGCAGATGCATTTGTTTGCTAGTTTAGAATTTTTATTTTTTGTCAAATGGATTAACAACCACCAATTTATTACATGAGGTTACCCATTTACTTTGAATTGAGTAATAATTTAACCAAATTTACGTTTCGCATAAAATATGTTTTATAGAAGTTTAAATCCAATTATATAATCTAAATTCAATATTTTATATCACAAAGTTATATATCTACTTAGATTCGAATTCCGATAAAACACACAAAATAACATTAACCATTTGATTATACTCACTTTATTTTTTTAGAATTAAAATTTAATTAAAAATATATTATATTAAAATATTAAATTTTATTGGATAAAACTTCCAAATTTAGAGCCTATAGTTGGAGATGCATGTAAATTATCTTTTAGTTTTTGATCAATCTCCTATACCTAAATTCTGATCAGCTCATTAGGTAGCCACTCTAGGATAATATAATAATTACGAATGCTAACGACATCATAAGTGTCTATAAATAGATTGAAGACTATCTAAAACCTTCGGTAGAGGAGAATACATTGTCATCATGCACATCTCAAATTTAGTTAGATAAACTATTTTATTATAAGTTGATGACTAAGTTTATTATTATCAAATGCTGAATAATCTTAAATTTCAGTTCTTTTGGTTGAAGACTTACCCTGTGATCTCTGCTATTGTTATTATATCAAATCATGGATTATCATATATGGACTTTGTTACACTTGGTCGAGTAAGCAAGCTTAAGAAGTTTGACAAAGCTTAAGAGCATCTCAATTCAATTTGTATTCTAAATTTCACTACAAACTCTATAAACGAATTTTAGACCATACATTTTATCTCATTTCCCTAACCTAACTTCACATCCATACTTTTTTTCCAAACTCGTTTCGACATAGGTCTTGTTCGTTTGCTGGTCGTTGGCGACTGCGACCAAAAAATTTATTTTTTGTTCGTTTGACAGTCGCTGCGACCAGTCAGCTGCGATTAGTCGCTGTGTTGTTCATTTAGTGGTCGCGCAACCAGCGACTGATAATTGGATTTTTTTTTGTGAATTTACTAAAAAGTAAGGGTAAATTAGTAATTTTGAATTTTAGTCGCCGCAGATCGTTGTTTTAAACAGCGATCAAAAATTGCAATCGCTGATCGCTGAACCAGCGACTACGAAACGAACATGTTTTGGTCGCGGTCGCTGGTCGCGGTCGCCAGCGACCAGCAAACGAACAAAGACCATAGATTATTATTGATGATGATGACTACTCTCCAATTTATTGATTTTGAATGGGAAAGGGAGCTTAAAACACTAAACAAAAATAAAATTTCAGGTTCAAATTATTTCCACTATTTTGAAGATTAAATTACATTGTTTTCTTCGACACTGGAGGTTTTGATTTCTTCTATTGAATCACCATTACAATATGGAGCTTGGTTTTCTTGAGATACAGCTCCACAACCCACGACCGCAAAAAATAGGTTTGATGGTCCTAAACAATAGCAAAAAATTTGATCTATTGAGAATTACTGGAGGAATAATCGATTGAAAATCAAACAATTTTAAAATGATTCCATAAAGGCACGTGAATTAGGGATATAAAATGATGGATATATGCTCTTACATAATAGAAGAGTGAGTTAGAATACGGAGATTAAGACATAGAAGAACTAAAAATGAAGAATAAAGAGAATGTAGGAGTGTAAAAGCCAACATGGAGAGAAGAAGAAGTATTTTTGCTTAATCTTAAACGACAATAATATTTGAAAATATAAGACAAAATAGTACTTTTTTATATCACTCTTATTCTACTAATAATATAGAAATAAACTATGCTAATGAAATACAACAACAAAATAGATATATCCCTAAAAATTTATAGAGATGATGAAAGTGTCCTCCAAAACTAGATAAAAACGAACCAGAAGAAGGAAAAAATAGAACTACTAAAAACAAAAAAAAATTGAGTAAAAACTATCCAACCCCGATGATTGACATCACCGCAGAATTGAATGAAACTAAAGTAATAAAGAAACCTCTTATAGTTATTGAATGCACCTCCCAAATAAAGAATTAGGCTTCTAAATGAGAAAGATGAATCCATGAGCCATTGAAAGAAGCCTTAATACTGGAGGCGAGACCGACTGATTTGACGCTTTGATAGTTAGCAGAAGAATACTAGATCAAAGAAAACAAAATCACCTCTACTCGGAAACACTCAACTAAGCCCAACAAATGATCGAAACCTGCGAGGAATCACATCAAAACAAAGACCAACAAATACCAAGTGTCTAACCCCAGAGAAAATTACCCAAATCTATTTCTGAAACAACCAAATACTTAACCAAAACTAACACCACAATGATCTAAAAATGTGTAATCAGACTTAACTAGAAGAGATACCGCAAGCTCCAGCGTGACACCTCAACCACTGAAGACATCAACAAGGATGATATATCTAAATAAACTTATGACGTAACACATAGAGGAATCAAACCACCGGAAAATCACCGAAGAAGTTCCCTACGATTTAGCCCATAAGAAAACTCTCTTCACACGATGACAAAGACAAAACTTAGGATATTGAAACAACTAAGGACAACGAGCGATGCCATTAATGAGGTTGAAATAGCCTCCTGAATGCTATTTCCAAAACTAAACTTTGTAGAGACGATTTAGTAAAATTTTCTCTTACAAAATATAAAACTTTAAAATAGATAAACCACATACGCAAAATTGAATCTAAATATCAATCTTTGGTTATCCCAATTTAAATTAAACTTTTAATGTGAGTCATATACCTGTAAGATCATGGAAAGATGGATGACGAGTCATGTTTGGTTCAACAAACTTACTTTAGTATAATAACTATAAATTAATATTTAAACTTGCAAAAAATCTTAATCTTATGACTTTTGAAAATTTCAATAAATTGTAATTTCCCTTGATACAGAGTAATAAGAATAATAATTAACTAAAACACTTCTTAAAGTTTATCTAAATATCTAACTATTGTTTTTTTGTCAATATTAAACTACAAATAGATGGCTAATTAATCGAATTCTTATATAATATAAGTAGTAAGACTTAATGTCCAACTATTGTAGAAAATAATAAAATAATTTCTTGTTAAATCATTTTTAACAAAGAAGAAGGAAAAAAAAACTCTTGTAAAATGAAGGAATATGGCTGCTGAGCTTTAGATTCGAGCCCAGGTTTCCACGGCCGCAATGTAATTTTTTCACTACAAATGGGCCATGCACGTGACTCTAAATGGGCCATGGACGTGACTGGATCGGACCCATTAAATGAAATAAGCAAAACGCAGCGTTTAGTATCTAAATTGTTTTTTTTTTTTTTTTGAGTGTATTCTCTGTTTCGTCCTTCTCTTTCTATCCAGTGCGTTTCTCCACAATCCTTCGCCTTCTGCCGAAATTTTGTTTTGCTCTTTTAGCACTTAAAAACCGAATAACACAAACTACTTATACAGAGAGCTTCACAAGATTGAAACTTTCTGCTTCGTTTTGATTTTTGATCCTCTTTCTTCTTCACAATACCTGAGATATCAACTCCTGATTTTTTTCCTTTCACTTTCTCGGCATCTCGATTGTTTCTCCTTATCGAATTGTCTCTTCTTAAATCCCAACGAAGCTACAGGTTTCGTCGACTCTTTAACGGCCGCTTTCTTTCCAATCAGAGAAGACTTCAAAGGGTTCGTCAAATTTTGTGTTCTTTTTTCTTCCCTTTTGTGGGGATTTTCTTGTATGTCTATTGCCTAGAGGAACTTTTGTTGGCATTGTGCATGTGTTATGGGTTAATCTTAGTTCTGTATTACAATGTTTTGATATATTTTTCGTTTCTGCTGATCAGAGATGGAGCAATTGAATTTTAGGGTTTTTGTTTTGTTTTGTCTTTTATTGTTGCAGAGCCAATGTGTTATGGATTTGGAGTTCTTTCGTCTCTTTCGAAGTTTGTTCTGTGATTGTAGTTCTCCTTGGCTCACGCGGCATCACGGAGGTAAACTTCCCAAGCTCTCTTCTTGGCATGTGTGTCTGTGTGTTTTGGTAAAAGGGGTGTTTGCAATTTAGTTATGATTCTTTAGAGGTGTGTTCAATCGAGTTCTTGACCTTAGATGCTTGACTTATGTAGTTTTAAGTCCCTTTTGGTGCCAAATTTATATATGTATAGTTCTTCTTGGCTCAGGCGGCATCACAGAGGTACACTTCCTAGGCTCTCTTATTTATTTGAAATTCTTGGTATGTATGTCTGTTTCGGTAAAAGGGTATTTGTTTGGTTCTTAGGACTTCTTGTCTTAAATAATTTCATTATTATACTTTAGAGGTATATTTCATGGAGTTCTTGATCTTAGAGTTTTAAGTCCCTTAGAGTGTCAGAATTATCCTTTTAATCGTCAAGATATATTAATAAATATTTATACAAGGATGGAGTAGATAGATTTGCGCAATTATACAAGAATGATATTACGCTAATCTTGGAGATGCATAGGTGTCGAGGCTCCGCTGTAGTTATTTAGAGAGTATACCTTACAAACAGTAATTAGGATCTCATTCTTACTTCTCTCATTGGTTGGATATATAATATCTTTCTGATGTGCTTTTTTGTCTTTTCATGTTCTAGCTGTTGGCCTTGCGTTGACGTTAAAGTCTGGCAATTTCACAGGGTCTAATGGCACTTAGGAAAAATACTCCTAAAGCTGATTCAGTTTCTCTCCCTATGAAGCCTTTGAATATCTCCAGAAAATTGCCAGGGGATATGCAGATGGCAGGGAATGTGCTGATGCCAGGGAATGCGCAGATTCCAGATCCACAGAATGCTCAAAATGTTGTGCCTACGGTTGATTTGGACTTGCAGGAAGTTTACTTTCTGATGCTCCACTTACTTTCATCTGGGGCCATGCCAGAAAACTTATGCACTATTGCAACATGAACTTCTTGAACATGAGCTTCTTCCTAGAAGATATCATGCTTGGTACTCAAGGAGTGGGTTGCCTTGTGAGGAAGAGAATGATGTTGGCAATTCCTTTCCTTTGAACTATACTGATTTGGCCAAGAGGTAACAACTAAAGTGGTTCTTACTGAATGTCATACTTATGTGAATTTTGATGCAACTACAATGTGAAGAAGTTAACCATTTATCAGTAATTTCTCCCACCTCGCATTCGTTGTTTTGGGTATTTTTCTCACCAGAAATTTTATACTTGTTTCATGGCATTATATGTGCATTCTCAGGTATCCTCACGTAAAAAAGGATCACTTGGTAAAGCTTCTGAAGCAATTGTTCTTTATTTCAAGTATGGCTAATCCCTCACGAGGGGATCAGTCATGAAAATAAACTGATTGCAGCTGCTGCTCCAACACTTTTAGGGACTGGCGTGTTCTCTCTTTTAAGCTGTAGGTGATTTTTAAAAAGTTTTTGTTTACTATTGGCAAGTTTAGTTTTGTCTTCTGCGCTCAATATAGAAACAATCACGCTCATATACACATGCACACATACACACACAAATATACTTGCATACTTAATAAACACAAATAATAACAATACCAGTTTGGTTTTAAAATTATTTGGGCCTTTATTTTTCATCTACTTAGTAGTTCATTCTCTTCGTAAATATTGGTTTGCTGAAGCTGCCTCTTTTGTTTTTGCAGATGACAAGGAAGCAGTTGGAAGTAATTATAAAGCACCACCTATTGGCATGCGTTGGCCTCATAGGCATGCTGATCAGGTGCATGGTATAAGTTTGAGGGAAATTGGTGGTGGTTTTGCCAGACATCATCGGGCCCCATCAATTCGTGCAGCGTCTTATGTCATTGCAAAACCATCTACAATGGTACAGAAGATGCAGAACATCAAGAGAGTACGTGGACACAGAAATGCTGTGTACTGTGGTATGATTTTTAATTGTTTAGGGGGTGAATCTTAGTGTCAAGTTTAATTTCTAATTAATAGATAATCATTAGATGAACTGGATACCTGAAACTATATGTGAATGCTGCAGCTATATTTGATCGATCAGGAAGGTATGTAATCACTGGTTCAGATGACCGCCTTGTGAAAATATGGTCAATGGAGACTGCATACTGCTTGGCCAGCTGTCGAGGGCATGAAGTGAGTTTCCCGTATCTTGTTACTGTATTCTTAAGTAGTGCTTTAAAATTGTGTTTTTGTGCATATTTAAGGGTGACATAACTGATCTTGCTGTGAGTTCGAACAACATTTTCATAGCATCCGCATCAAATGATTGTGTGATCCGCGTTGTAAGTATTTTGTATTCTCCTCTGTATATCTCTCCGAGATGGCTTCCATTACTTGGCCTCCTTGATGACTTCACCCATCTGGATTTTTGTAGTGGCGATTGCCAGATGGTTTACCAGTTTCTGTCCTCCGTGGACATACTGGAGCTGTTACTGCTATTGCATTTAGCCCCAGACCTGGATCCCCTTACCAGCTTCTCTCGTAAGAATTTTTTTCATGTAGCTGATATCATGGTAATTCACTTTGTGGATTTCTTTCAGCTGATTGCCTATATCTATAGCTTTTTTATCTTGAAACATATCACCCTTTGGTCACAAAGTTGGAAAGTTAAATGTACTCCAACTCATTCTTCTTAGCTGGAACAATATGATGATCTGCTATTATTTTTAGCTGTGAAATTTATTTCTACTATGTCACAACTCGTTTATGTTGTCTTGAGATTCTATTTGTGTTTAGGAAAGGTGCTTTATTCCATATGGCATCTTTCTATGCTGCTTGAGCCCTTTGTCAAATCTCCGCAGATCCTCAGATGATGGTACATGTAGGATATGGGATGCTCGGGGTCCCCCAATTTGCACCCCGAGTATATGTCCCTAGGCCTCCTAGTCCTGATGGTAATTGCTTTACATTCCTAGTTATTGACTTTTGCTTTTATCTATTGGAGCTGTGGGACTGACTATGGATTACTTTTTTAGGAAGGAACACTGGCCCTTCTGGTATTAATGTTCAGCAGGGTCACCATATCTCTTGCTGTGCGTTTAATGCTAATGGATCTGTCTTTGTCACTGGCAGTTCTGACACTCTTGCCAGAGTATACTCGGTACTGATTATGATATATTTTTCCAGAATGTGTCTTGATCTATTCAATTCTCTGCCAGAACTTATAGGTTCACTTAAAGGAAAAGGTGTTTTCTTGTTTACAGGTTTGGAGTTCTAGTAAGACCAATAATGATGATTCAGACCAGCCGAATCATGAGATGGATGTTCTTGCTGGACATGAGAATGAAGTTAATTATGTTCAATTCAGGTGAGCTAGCCACTTTTGAAACTGTAATTCTTATGAGATCCTAATCGTTTTATCCTATATGTTGTCTGGTGTTTTACAGTGGTTGTGCTGCGGGGTCTCGATTAGCTGTAACTGACTACTCAAAAGATGAGAATATTCCGAAATTTAAGACTTCCTGGTGGTGTTTCCTGCTGCAAGTAGATCTTGCAATTACTCTTAATTTTATTTACCTTTTCTCATATTTTTGTCTTTGAGCTCACCTATCCTTGTATTTTCTAGGTTCTGTCATGATAACATAGTTACATGTTCTCGTGATGGTAGTGCAATCATTTGGATCCCAAGATCACGGAGATCGCATGTAACATTCAATTTTACTAAGATAAATACAATCCTCACTACATGTAATGCATTTTCATAGGAGCAGAAACCTAGATCCTTATTTGTTTCTTTCAGGGAAAAAGCTGCCGGTGGACACGGGCATATCATCTCAAGGTTCCACCTCCGCCCATGCCTTCTCAACCTCCTAGAGGTGGGCCACGACAAAGGATCCTACCTACACCCCGTGGGGTTAACATGATTGCCTGGAGTCTGGATAATCGTTTTGTCCTTGCCGCTATCATGGGTAATAATATTTTGACACTTTTGATGGCTAAGAGTTTATCCAGGACGATTTCTTAGCTCCACTCTTGCTAACTAGAGTCAACTTCTATGTTAAGATTGTAGAATTTGCGTGTGGAATGCTTCTGATGGTAGCTTGGTACATTCTTTGACTGGCCATACAGCATCTGTGAGTGCTTGATCCCTTCTGTATATTTCTCTTCCTGTTGTGAATTTGGTCCACTTGCTTTAGGCAGGTTTGAGAAAGTTTTTTACCTGTATATTTAAAAGGGAAGGGAATAAAAAAAAAAGTCCGCTGCCTATGTCTGCATAAACGTATACAAAAATCAGATTTCTTCTAAGCAAACCTTGCTATGCATTATTAGAGGCATAAGTAAATTCCTTATAAATTTATGTGAAAACACTCCCAAACCTTCCTATTTAGGCCTTCGTATGCTACATGACTAATGAAGCTAGTCAGATTCTTGTTTTAGTTTTCCAGGATTGACTTTCTCTTTGTAATACCTTTATCAACATGTTATACTTTTTTGTAGACATATGTTATGGACGTCCATCCTTTCAATCCGCGGATAGCTATGAGTGCTGGCTATGACGGAAAAACAATAGTGTGGGATGTAAGTCTTACCTTCTCCACTCTCTAATTGCTTCTTCTTCATATCTATGTTACTAAAGCTCTTGTTCTCTTCTTCTAGATATGGGAGGGCATACCTATCCAAATATACGAGATTTCACACTACAAGTTGGTAGATGGAAAGTTTTCACCGTAAGCAAATAGTTTTGGGCTGTACGCATTATGCTCCTATTCCGCTTGATCCTGATCTGTATCTTTATTATGCAGGGATGGAACATCAATTATACTTTCAGATGATGTGGGCCAACTATACGTACTAAGTACAGGCCCAGGGGATTCTCAAAAGGACGCTAAATATGATCAGGTACGATTATAACTTGAACTGCGGAAGCTTTCATTACTGCTTTCATTACTTTACTTTTACTGACTACATTTCTTATAGAACCCTAGATTAGATTCCGTGGGGATAAGTTTGCTCTGAGACTGATATATCTCCTAGTTCAGTTGCTCAGAGGGAACAGAAATCTCCTTTTTTGATCAGAACATTTTAATAATCTTTTATAAGTGTTTAAGTCTCTTTTATATATGGTGAAAACAGAGGAAAACGTAGGTAAATTATAAAATTTTTTATCTCTGGACATCCATAAATTCCTAATAAATATTGTGGAAATCGTAGTTCTAGTTATTCCAGTCTCTCTAAGGGGTCGATGTTTATCGGTACCTTATACAAAAGTGGAATTTTTGTGTTATAACTGTTCTGTGCCTCTTGCAGTTCTTCCTGGGCGATTATCGGCCATTAATTCAGGACCTATACGGTAACGTCCTTGACCAGGTAAGTGGCTTATCTTTTTTCGCTTCTAGTTTCTGTTTATAAAACATTTTTTTCATATCTGTGATTCTGCTCGCTATAGGCGTAATGTAATCACTAAAAGGCATTTGGAAACTTTGAATCAGGAATCTCAGCTTCCACCTTATCGCCGGAATATGGAAGATCCTCTTTGTGATTCAGGTATTAATTTCTTTTACGATGGTTACATGTCGTTTGTGGATTCTTCCCCTCAGGATGGGTGTAACTTCCACCCTTTATTGTTCTGCATTCTAGGGATGATTCCGTATGAGGAGCCATATCAGACCATGTTTCAGAAGCGGCGGCTCGGTGCCTTAGGCAAAGAATGGCGACCATCTTCTTTAAAGCTTGCTGTAGGGCCAGATATCACTTTAGATCAAGATTACCAAATGCCACCTCTGGCAGATCTAGACTTGGCTGAACCATTGCCAGAATTTATCGATGTAATGGAGTGGGAACCAGAAATCGATATCTTAAGCGATGAAAATGACTCCGAATACAATGTGCCAGAAGAGTATTCGTCTGGAAAAGAGCAAGAATGTTTGAATTCTTCAACCTCTGGTGAGTCAGCTTCTAGTTCCTATGAAAGCCATGAGGATGATGATAATCAAAATAGCCTCAGAAGATCCAAAAGGAAAAAACATAAGAAAAAAGTAAGTATCTCATAATATTGTTTTGATCTTATGTATATATACGCTACTGATCCCTTTGTACCTCTTTAGCAGGGTGGGATCATGACTTCTTCAGGTAGGCGTGTCAAAAAGAGAAACTTCGATGAGCTTGAGGGAGCTCCAAGCAATAACAAACGTGCCAGAAAATCTAGGAATGGTCGTAAAGAATCAAAAAGAAAATCTTCAAAATCTAAATCATCTAGACCTCGGCGAGCAGCTGCACGGAATGCTCTCTCTTGGTTTTCTAAGATTACAGGTACATCTAAAGATGCAGAAGAGGATGACATCTCTGAACTGAGTGATTCATCAGAAAGTGAATCGACATCACAAGACTCAGGTACAGGGGATAGTGAACCTGATGTAGATTTGTTAAATGGGCCCGCAAAGCCATCAAAGGGGAAAAATATTGTGATATGTGATTCAGACGATGAGGCTCAACAATGTGATACCAGAGAAACTCATCCTACTGAAAGGAAGAGATTAGTTCTTAGGTTTCCTTTCAGAAATTCTGATAAACTTACCTTGCTGGAGAACCTACCTGGCTCATCTTCTGATATTCCAACTACAACTTTAGGGAATGGCTGTACGGAAGACTCAAGGATTCATGGGAATCTTGAAATCCAGACAGATCAATTCGAAAGGTTAGATGCAGCTAAATTCAAATGGGGAATAGTTAAGGCTCGTACATCAAAGAGAATAAGAGGTAAAGCGACATCATGGCATAGACTTTTTGGCGCTGACCTGTTGAGAAAAGAAAATAATGTTAATGAAGATGCAAACCTCTGTAGTAATGGTGATATAGCACGTAGTTTTTTGGAACTGAAAGCAGACATAGATGGCATGGCAGTTGACACTGACGCAATGGTTTCTAATGGTTTGCCAAATGGGGAGGAACTACATTTAGAACCAAATGGGTTACCAAGTAGACTGGCTGATGACAGTGCCTCTAATGGTTCTCAGGACGTAACTGGTCGCCTGCACAATCTAAAAGATAGCCTTCCACCACTCTCAAGGAACCTGAGGATACGCTCCAAGAGGGTTTCAAGGGCTCCTGATGCATCTTTGAGGCAAGAAGGAACGTCATCAATAGATCAGGAGACTGGTGGTTCTTGTGCTGTAAATGATGGTTCTGAAGATACTAAATGTGACTTTTCATTGGACTGTCAAAAGGATGGTGTGGTTGGAATAGAGACATCTCTGAGAAATGAGTGTGTTGAGGATTCAAATCCTCATATCACTGATTCTATCTCAATAACCAACGATGTTACTGCATCACACTCACATCCTAAACGAATGTTTGATAATGTCTATAGACGATTGAAGTCACAGAAGCATAAAAATGAATCAGATGGGGGTGCCACTCTGACTAAAGAAATCAGTCCAGGTACTTGTGGTCAGGATCAGAGTAGTGATGCTAAGTCTCATGACGATTCCCCTAATGGGTTCCATGGAAATGAGTCAAATAGATTGGAGAAGTCGGAAGACAGTTTGGCTCACATCCGAGATAAAGTAAGTGATTCACGTGGAAACCAATCTCAAGAAGAATGGCAATCAACATCTGGGGCGACACTTCGGTCCAGATCGACAAGAAATAGAAGGTCTACGTATCCTTTTAGTGAAACTAAACCTACTGAAATAAAGAAGCCTCAGCAGTTGATAGATAAGGTATCCTGGTTGACATTATCCACACATGAAAAGGGTTCTCGTTATATTCCACAAAAGGGGGATGAAGTGGCGTATATGCGACAGGTAAGTCTTTATGGTGATTGTATCTGTTCTTTCGTTTTGTCAAACTTTGGTATCAATTTTTTGCCTGCGGATCTTTCAGGGGCATGGAGAATACTTGAACTTTAGTTCCCCGAGGGAAGTGGCTCCTTGGACTTCAATAAAGGGAGGAAACATAAAGGCGGTGGAAATTTGTAAAGTGGAAAGTCTTGAATATTCTACACTCCCTGGTTCTGGGGATAGCTGCTGCAAAATGATACTTAAAGCCATTGACCTGAACTCCGAGGTGTTTAACAAAACGTTCAAACTTACGTTGCCTGAGGTGGTGACTTTTCCAGATTTTCTTGTTGAAAGAAGTCGGTATGAAGCAGCAGTACAGAGGAAATGGACTTGCAGGGACAAGTGTAAAGTTTGGTGGAGAGATGAAAGCCAAGAAGAAGGTGGCAGGTTTTGGGATGGACGAATTCTAGCTGTGAAACCCAAATCACCTGATTTTCCTGATAGTCCGTGGGAGAGATACACAATTAAATACAAGAGTGACCCTACTGAGCCACATCTTCACAGTCCCTGGGAGCTTTTTGTTGATGATGATGATGATGATACCAAATGGGAGCAGCAGCCTCATATTGATGATGAGACGCGAAACCGTCTGCTGGCAGCCTTAACAAAGCTGGAGACGTCAGACAAAAAAACTCAGGTATGTGATTCAAATGAGTAAATATCTCACAGTGGGATCAACGTCATCTGAGGAGCTCAATCCAATCTTTTGACTAGCGTAGGTAGTGTATAGATCAGACTCACGCTAGTGTATAGATCAGACTCTATAGATGGGTTTTGGTTAGTTCACTCTAGAGCTAGGAGGAGACAAAGACATACAATTCCAAGAGCATTACAATATGACATAATCTCGCTTACTCCTTTCAGGATTCTTATGGCCTCCAAAAGCTGAAGCAGATTGTTGGAAATTCGAGCTACACCAACAGGTAATTTATCTCAAAACTGGAAGAGGTTTAGGTGGAGATGGAAACTGACATGGTGTTGCGCAATGGATTCATCTGCAGGTTCCCAGTTCCTTTGTCTCTTGAAGTAATCAAATCGAGGCTTGAGAACAACTATTACCGGAGTGTCGAAGCATTAAGACACGACGTATCAGTTATGTTATCCAATGCAGAAACTTTCTTTGGTCGTAATAAAAGCGTAGCAGCCAAAATTTCAAAGCTCTCTAATTGGTTTGACCGCAACCTACCTTCTTTGTAGCTTATCATTCTCTTAGTAGCCTATGTAGATAACTTTTTTTTTTCTTTCTATGTTCCCCAAGTTTTAGGGCTACTTCAATTTTTTTTAAACGCTGAATCTAATTAAAGGTTCTTTTTTTCTATTAGAGAATTTTAGGGCTTAGGTTTAGTTGGAGAGAATCTTTCTCATTGTAAGTAAAGAGAGATTGGAGATCAAAAACATTTGATGTTTCAAAAAAGAAAAAGAAATGAACTTTATGGTGGTTAATCCAACCCAATTTGAGAATGATTTTGTTTTCGGCTATTATGGTACTAAATATTATTAAAATAAAGTTACATAATTTTTCAGTCCCCAAATCTAATGAATAATCAAGAAAAAAGCAAATAATTCACAGAAAATTCAATGGTATAAATCCAATGAATGTCAACCCCCAAGTGATATCCTTCATGTCTTAGTTTCCTAATGACTTACAACTGCACAAGAAAAAGCCTTTAAACTATGTTGGCTCATGCAAGTTTAGGGTCGCTAGATGATTTTCCGGTGAGTTTTCTGGCGACTTAGGAAACTTAGAAGGGTTGTGTTTAGTGAACCAAGTAGTGTACAAGAATTGCTTGTGAGGACAAATATGATTGCATATAAGTTTCAGCTTTTGTCTTTCTCTCATCCACCTAATTATTATCTTCATGTGACGCTTGCTTGTTAGCCCTCTTAATCCCACTTCCTGTTCAATCGTATTAAAACCCATCATCAGATGGATACTACACTTTCATGTTGAATATCAAAAGTGTTAATTGCATACTTTATTGAAAGCTAAGCATTACACAACAACTAATCCAGAGCTTTGACCTAATAAGGTTTAAGATAAACTCCATGAACCTTCACATACTCTACCTAATAGAATAAGAAAACTTCAATCTAAAACCTTTAAGAAAGAAAATGGAAGCTAATCCAAGTGGTTCGGAGATAGAAGAACTCTATCAAACTTCAAATTTCTCTAGCATTGACAGATTGAGAACAGTCATTATAGCTTTTGAATATCAATCCTAAACCTTTAGCCATGAATTGAGATCATCTTCTATTGTGAAAGAGTAACACTGCCACTTGGTTTTTGAGATAAAACCCATTAACCTTTACTTTTTACACTTTAGGCCAATTCTTATCTCAAACTTCTAACAAAGAAAGTGAGAGCCTTTTGTGATGTAGACCTTTGGCACAAATATGAATAACAATAGAGCGTCTGGTAATGTTTAGAAGAGTATACCTTGACACGACCCCAAGTTTCAGCAATGGTGAGAGGTCCATGATCCTTCAAAATATCAAAGATCACTCGAGTTATCGTCTGGGTTTGCTCTGGTGGTGTGTTCAGCTCTATTGGTTTCATCTTGGGTTTTGGTTTTGTGGCGAAATGCCTAACTAACGATCCAAATACATTGTGATTGCTTCTGTTCCAAGGCATCATGTTCCGCAACATACTCATATATTTTCACCTGTTCTCTCAGCAGCTAGAAATGAAATAATCAAACTGTTATGCTCCTAAATTCCGACTCCGGAAGGCAACAGAAGTGAACAATATTTCCAATATCTTGAGTTTGAGAAAATAGAGTGAGACACAAACCGGCTATAAGCAATATTTCTAGCTCAAATCTCAGCTAAGACATTTTATCGAGCTCCTTGAGTGCAATATGATTTTTAATCTATACGAACCATACAAATTTAAAGGGTAAGAACTTAACAAATTGAACACTAAGTAGAAACCAGAGCATCCGAGTTTCGAGAAAGAGAGAGGTCTGTGAGGAAGGAGACAGAGATTTTACTTTGTTATATGTCATCAAGCAAAGTTTCTACGAATCTTGCATGTGAGATACAACAAGCCATTGACTTTTACTCATATTTGTATATCTCAAGAGTATTAATGTATGTCTTTTTTTTGCTCGTCTTAATGGGTAAGATAAAGAACATAATAGCAGCCAAAATCATTCCAACTCTTTGCTAAGTTTACAAATTTTCAATAGCTATAGAGAGCTCTGAAAAGTAAAGGACTCCTCAGATCAGTCAGCTTACAAAACAAAGCCATAAATGGCTGACTAAAAATGTGAACTTGGGAGAATAAAAGAAGAAAGAAGCAGTAAGTAATCTTCATGAAGCTCAAAATGATTTCACTCTAAAAGAAAGGCATCGAAATTTCAATCCATTTTCCGATTTCCTTAAAACCAATTCAACGACGTTTGCTGTTGTGCCTCTTGCTCTTTTTCTTTTTACTGCTTCTGTCTTCATCAGAATCTGAGTCTGAAACTGATTCTGACTCAGAAGACTCTGATTCAGAAGAGCTGTATCTTCTTCTCCGCATTTCCTTCCTTTCCTTTTGCTTCTTCTTGCTCTTCTTCGCTTTCCTTCTCCTCCTCCGCTCTTCCTCTGAGTCAGACGATGAACTGTATTCTGAACTACTCCCTTCAGATGATTCAGAGCTGCCACTATCGGTTTCAAACACAGAAGCTTCACTATCACTTCCAGAATCAGACTTTGATCTGTGCTTTCTCTTGCTCCTCTTGGACTGCCTTTCATCTCCTTCTTTCCCATTTGTTGCATCTACTAGCCTTTCATCATCATCGTTACCATCAAGGTCATCAATAGAAGGCTTCATTCTCAGTTTTGGGTTCTTAAGCTGCTGAGTTCTAGAGGGCCTGGAGATGTAAACCCTTTCATTCTTGCACTCATAGGTCCAATGACCTGTTTGAAAGCATTTCTGACACTGCGAAGCTGCCGAGGGACCTCCTCCAACTGCTGACGCTGACATTGACTTGTCTTTCCTTTCACCAAGCCTAACCGCTTTCTCAGTACTCATCAAATACATCTGCCTCTTTAATTCCCTCTTCTCCTGCCATCTGCTTGGACCTTCTTCCTTTTGCCCATAAGCATTGACGTTTCTGGCTGCTGCAGCCGCTGCTCGCTCCGCTTGAGTACGGCTCAGACCTTTAGCAGCAGTAAGTGCTGCAGCCTTGATCCTATCAGCTGCAACTTGTGCTTTCTCTTCCTTTGAATCAGACATGTCTCTGCATCCAATAAATTATAAGAAACTAAGACAAAATATCCATTTTCAAAAAATAAAATCTGAACATGACGGGAAATTACAAAATCTTCCGAGACAAAACTCAGGACTACGTAAAACCCTAAGCAGGGGAGATCCAAAATTAGGGTTTCTACTCAATTCAACGATTCCATAAACTGGGTTTCACTACCTAACATCAAACGATAAAGTTTGATTCCTAAATTTAAAGACTTTAAGATTACATCCCGTGAATTCAAGTTGTAACTAGGTTTTATCGATCTAATTACTCAATCTCAAGACCTACACAAACCTTGGAGAAAAGATAAAGGAAAGCTTACAATTAGATTCAAGAGCGGCAAGAGGAAGATGAAAGAAGCTTGTATCGTTCAGAGGGATAATGGAGAGGATTAGCCAATTTGAGAGAGAGGCAGAGAATGAGAAGACGGCGCAAAGCAAAGAAAATACGAAACAGGCAAAAATAATCCAAACTCTTTTCTAATTTTTTTTTAAGCCAAAACAAAACAAAAATAACGGGAACTCTCTGTTTGTTTTTCTCTTTGTTGCCTTCCCATTTTGCTTAATTATCATGTATTGAATATTCCTCTATCTTATAATAAACAGGTTTTAGTTTTAGTTTCTTTTCTCAAAATAAATACTAATATATTAAATTTTCAACACAAAAATTTCACATATTTTCTTCATTTAATTTTATCATTTATTAATATTAACTACAACATTAATTACTATTGTTTTTAACGATTTATTTTACATATTTTATCTTGATTTTAATTTTCTATGTTTATGTATGTTTGATGTTATGCATAAGACATAAAAACGATACAGTGATTTATGAGATTCTAAAATCTAAACCAGCTTTGGTACGTCTATGCAGGCTATAAACTCACAAAAAGAATCAATCCATTATGATCAAGAGTTACACCGATTTGAGTAATACAAAGCGTAACTCACACACTCTGGATTTGAATCTTGTACGAACAGAACGTAGAACACACAAGAGAAGAAAACATTCACCAACCCTTTATCACCTTCAATTTTCCTATGTCATGTTGTAATTCACCTTAAGTCATATATTGGGCCTTACAAACACTTGCTCAGCCCAAAGAAGTCCAAACATGATGAAGCCTGATTCAATCTATAAGTTGAAGCCCACAAAACTCCACCTCGACTTCTAGATTGTATCAAACCATAACCCGGAAGCTTTACCGCTTTTGACAACCTTTTCTTTTGACCAACTCTTATCCGGTCCAGTGTACTGAACCGTACACCCATCCTTTGTCTCCTTCTGCAACACATTTGATGTCCTTTTGTGCAGACATGCATATAATACATAAGACAATGTCCTTTGTCTGTTCATGGGTCTAATTCATCTCCTGTCCAAGCTAGGGCTAATTCATACTAAGACCCAGTAAGAAGAAACAACCAAAAAATGTTGAGATTGATAATCACAATCTACAATCTCCAACTTTATTGCAACTTTGACAATCGACCTTCGTCCGATTTTACCTCTGACTCACCTCAGTCCTTCACCGACGAGGTTGTCCTCCATCCGAATTGACCGCCACAGCCTTCTAACTCTAACCTGAGCTATAAATCAGTGCCACAACACCTGCTAGATCATTTTTCAATGACTTAATCAAACCCTCTCACATATATACAACCATATGTAGAATAATTGAATCATTGTTTGATAACAACTGAAATAGACAACGATTCAAGTCCACACCTATACTTTCAACAAACATGAATGAATAACAAAAGAATTTGTACCGTTATTGAATCCAACAGAACACACCATCTAGCACAACCTTGCTAGGCTGACTTTTGACACAAAAAACTTAATCAATCCTTTGTTCCAAATACAGACCTTCCACTAAGGGTTTGAGAGCCACTTCTAGCTTTGTCATTCACCTGAAACAGACCATTTTAGTGAGTTGGACTTAACACTGATCTTTTTATGTCCAGATTAGTTGTCCAAAACTCTCTACCTTTTCTTGTTATTGTATCTTGATAAGTGCGTGGTTCCTCTGTCTTCACCAACCAACTGAGCCGTGGTAGAAGCATACACAGTTGCATATGAATCATCGAGTGTGCTTAGTGCTCTGATGTGAGTTCTTCTTTCACAATCTATGGCTAGTTGGTAATTTCACAGATTTCTAGCATACTGTTCATGCATTCTTCTTCTCTCAGTCAGTTTTCCAGAGTCTTTGTTTACTTCAACAGAGTTTGCAAAACTCTATCTTGTTACACCTTCTAAGAAGTATAAAGTTCCTTTGTAGTTCCCAACAAACACCTCTATGTATTTGTAAAACACTTGAAGTCTGAAATTCTTAGACTTGAACCAATAACCTAGTGTTTCCAACTGACCCATAGTATCAGATTTCGTCTTGTTGTGGTTAAATACCTTATCTGAGTCAAAATAATTGATGAATTATCATGACTCTGAAATCTGATCTTTCCAATTACAAAAACCTCGTAGTATGTGTTGCTACCATGAGAACTCTCCCATCATTAACCTCTTAAACGTCATACATCAAATCTATTATGTATGTCGTATGATATGGGCAATCAATATCCAAAATCCATTCATTACCCTGAAGAGTTTGTGTTGCTACTAGCACCAACGGCTCAACGAATTTCCTTTGTCCAACACCAGCCTCTGCCTTTTCTGCCATGTGGTTACTGCTGCTACTACCATTCTTCTTCTTAGGACAATCTCTTTTGAAATGTCCCTTCTCACCACAAGTCCAACATACCTTTCTCTTTGATCAAGGCTTATATCTGCTTTCCTGTTTTTCTTTGGACTGTGATATAACTCTGTTCTCAACACTTATTCCCTCCCTTCTGTCTGCAGTTAGTACAACCTTTTTTCTTTCAACTCAATTTCTATTCAATACACTAAGTTGACAATGTCTTTAACAGTGAATGTTTCTCTGCCACTGTTTTACTTCAATGTATGAACCATGTTATCAAATTGGTTGGGTAGACTGTTAATAACAATAGCTGCCTTGTCTTCATCACTCATCTCCACATGTAAACTAGCTAAATTTGAAATCAGCTCTAATACCACTTGTTGTTCATTTGACAGTTTGTTTTACGCTTCTTATCTTGATTTCAATTCTCTGTTTTGTGTCTGTTTGATGTTATGCATAAGACATAAAACCACACAGTGATTTACGAGTTCCCAAGGCCTAAACGATTCTTGGTATGTCTATGCGAATTGTAAGCTCACTAGAAGAATCAATCCACTATGATCAAGGGTTACACCAATTTGAGTAATACAAAGAGTTCTAGATCAACACTCCTTGAGCGTGTCCTATCCCTTTATATTCTCTTTAACCTATTGCCAATCCACCTCAACAAAAACCTAATCGACTCTGTTTGCGTCTCCCCCTGCTAAAGACAGTATTGTCCTTTGTCTGAAGCACCTAAAAGGAATTACAGAGAACCTTGTTCGCAACCCATTGGACTCAACCTAGCCTAATTCACCTTTAGTCATATCTTGGGTCTTACAAACACTTGCTCAGTCCAGAGAAGTCCAAACATGTTGAAGCTTGATTCAATCTATGAGTTGAAGCCCACAAAAACAATATAAAAGTTATAAGTAATTTTACAAAAAAAATTAATTATCGTGTATTTACCTCAAATAGATATAAAAAGAAAACTATAGTTATTCTGATTTCAAAATTAAGTGAATAGTTGTTGGGGTGAATTTGTCTACTAGGCTATTTGTGGTGAATTTAGCACAATATTTATTAATCAAAGTGAAATATAAATTATAAAAGATGGTTTAGATTTTTGCTTAGAGAAAAAAAATACAAAATCTTACTATGTTCTTAGAAAAAAATTGATAATTAGATCCTCAGCTTCGTGTGCTGAAGGTCTTCTTTTATAACATAAATTGCTAGGACGACCTTACTTGGTGTCATGCCGCAATACTAACCTATAGGGTAGTCACCAAACTACTGGACAGTTGAACTACTCTCCTACAACATTAAATGATTGATGAACGGCTCAGTAAGTCCATGTAGTAGGTAAATTGCAATATATTAAATGCGCTGCAGGCTAGCCAACGTAGAGTTTGGCCGACCTCGCTTACATATCGAGATGATCTTCTACCGAATTGACGTCCTGTCGAGCCTGTTTCGAGGTGGTTTTCTCTCATATTCTGTCAAGTGTTAGGCAACCGGCTCTATGTTGAGTAAATTTATCCCGAAGTCATAATGGATTTAGTGAAGTTATATGGATCGAATTATTTGGAGTGAGACACATCTCCAACATAAACCCAATACACAAATTCGGTCCATAAAAGAAGAAAGGACATACTTAAGGTCTACCGCTTCACTTCATGCCTATTGTGACATTTGCTATCCCGACGTATGCTTTGAAATAATTATTAACCTCAACTCTAATTTAAATGTTGAAAAATCACAGACAATCTGATTATAGTTTTTAACTAACCGACGCATCTTTAGAAACTTTTAACCAAAACCAAATTTATAATAACGACAAGTTATTGACCACTAGATGTTTTCCTTCTCCCTTCAGAAATTTTCATAGTTTACTTTATCTTAATTTTCTTAATTTATGTTGATCTAAAAAGTGTTGTTTGGATAACTTATAATAAACTTAAAATATCAAAAGGAGCAATAAATATAAAATAGTGACGTATCGTGTAAAACAATATAACTTGGAATCGAAATTGTGTGATGGCATGACCCGACAACCAATGTTACCAAAGTTATGAATTCTTATGAAATGGATCATCTCTTATATTTCTTATCAATTTAGGCTCATTCGGGCCCATTCTTAGCCTTGGCATTATCTCTTTTTTTTCAGCTTACTAATGTCTTAACTAAATAACTAATGTAGGAAAACGACATTATAAGATATCTTATAGACAGGGTTTTGTCTATAAAACAACCCGCTTATGAATTTATTGATTGTAATCAAATTTTCTTTGACTAAACATTAGCTACTTTTTGTGTCTAATAGTTAAAATATTTAGCTAATAATTTGTAATAGATTCGATTTCTCTATATTACAAATAATAAATTTAAAAGAAATTTTAGGAGTGAATTTTAAGTTAAAGATCATGTCTTATTAATTAAAAAAATTATGGATTAGATATTATCGATCCAATTATTAAACATTTTTTTTAGATTTTCTTGTTATTTAAGATTTGTATGATTGAAAATGTTTTACAAGCTGAATTTGTAACCAATTGAGACAATTTAATTTGACTACAAAAAAACTAAAAGATCAAGTACACACAAAGTATATTCGTTAGATAACATTACCCAATACATGATTTATAAATTTTTCTAGAAGTAATATACAAGATACTATAAATTGTGATAGATAAAAATAGAAAAAATGGTTAAATGAGATGAGTTGTGTGGATAGAGTGTGATCCAATCCAAAACAAGAAATGAGTCGTTAAGATAGAGATAGAAGCTGTCTAATATCATCGAAAGGTTGGATAAAAGTAGACGCTTTCTTCGATCTATCTCACGTTACGTTGCCAACTTTATCAACACAATTTCATATCTTATAAATTTAATAAAGATATATATATATATGTATAAAACTATGCATTTATGTATGTATCTATATATACATGTGCATTCATATGAGTATATGAATAGAGTTACATAGAGACAGATATCTTTAGTTGTCAATGCTTCCAAGCAAACTATACTTACAAACCTTTTTATCCTAAAATTATCCTCTCTTTTTCATATTATTTTGATATATATCATATTAAACTTGTTTCAACTTGTGTAAGTTTGTCTAGAGATATAGATGTTGATCATCAATGCGATTGTTTGTTTATTAATAAAGATGAATCTTATATCCACCACATCTACACTACTCGTTACATCTTGATCATGTTGCATATGCATCAATTATTCGGCTTGAGATTTGGAATAGTGATTTCTAATGAGTAACATATATGCATCAATAATTCGGATTGAATTATCGGTTTTTAGTATATGATTAGATGCTTTTTCTCCCTATTTATATATATTAATTATTGGTGGGTCAGATCTGTTGAACGTATTTTGACTAGTTAGTGTCCATATTTTCAATGATTTTTCTTAATATAAATATGTAAATTGATGCGATTATTGTTTATCTTCGAATAATGTAGATAACATTTTTAGATATGAATTCGTTGTTGTTATTATTTTGGTTTGGATGGATTAACACGAATTGACCTGGATTACGAGTTCTGACGTGGAACACAAATGTCGTAATCAAGTCCAGAGAAGGCAGTTAACGGAACAGACATATCGAATCTTATGAGTTTCTCCTTTATCTATCTATTTATTAAATAATAGACTTCTCCAAAAACATTTATAATTGATAAAATATATATTAGATGCATATAAATATATTATATACACGAAATATACACAAAATTTCGTCTCCTCACATCACAAATAACCAATTATTACACATATATATAGTTGTAATTTTTTATACTAACCAGTTATAGATAAAACACTAGCTATATAACATATTTGACCCTATAACATTTTTTTGTAAATCTATTTCGTAAACGTTGTTAAAAACAGGGATACAAGTCTTTAACAAAGCTATATAGTTGCACCAATTTTTTCTTGTGTACGCTTAATTATTAATTAATAATAACGAATAATGGCAGATTATATTAGATCACAACTGATCGGTACAATAGCTAAATTCCTATATAATGTAGGTAGGAAGAGCTCGATCTCAAGTTATGCAAATGCGATGTCTTAAGTGCACTTACCGTCTATCACTACGCTAGATGGTATTTGGAATTTAATTTTTAAAATTTGGTGATTAGAATAATTTTTTTAATATCAAGATTTAAATCATTTCACTATATGTTTAATGTTGGCAACAATTGATCACAAAATCATTAATTTATTCCTCACTTCTAAGAACGAAAATTCACAAAAACCAACAACAAAATTTTGAAATACGATTTATTAAATAGTAATACTTTTTTATAAAATAATTTTGTAGGGATTATTCTACTTAAGAAACTAACCAAATCTATTTCAACCCTAACCACTAACCAAATCTATTTTAACCCCTAACCAACAACCTCTCTTGATTCTCTTTTCATTCATCGTTATTAAAAAGACAATTTTTTTTTTCTCTTAATAAGATTTGTTAAGATTTTTTTTATCTTCAAATAAAATCTAACAAACTTGAAAGTATTCTCCTTCAAATTTTTTTCAATTTCTCACGTGTCTTCATTAACACATACAAGTGGCATCTTCATGACGTCCAAAACTCACACTTTCAACCTCTACTTCCCCCTTAGTATGGTTTTTGTTTAATACTTTTTTGATAATTAGTATATACTCCCTCTGTTTTTTATATTAGATGTCTTAGGCATTTCACACATATTAAGAAATCATTGATTTTTTTTATTTTTTCTAAACAAAATATAGTTTATCACAAATTCTAAAATATTTTAACCAATCATAAATCAATCTGCAGAATTTAAAGAGTCAAAAATACCAAAAGTGCAATAAATTTTGCATAGAAATCTTAAAACATCAACTAAAAATAAATAAATTTTATTTCTAAAACATCAACTAATAAAGAACAGAGGGAGTATATTATACTCTATGCATAACAAACTGAAACTATAATTTCGCTCGGATACATAAGAAAACAACTGTGGAATTATATAACTTTTATAAACGGAGAGGCTAACTGATTATATTAGAATAAATTACAGAGACTATATACACGAGAATCATAATCCTACTATACTCTATTACATTTACAATTCAATTCTTTCCTTATATACCTAATACGCCCCCACAAGATCAAGTCAGTGAAGTGACGCCAATCTTGCAAAAAAGTTCAGTAAAACATGGACGAGGTAGCGGCTTGGTTAGAGCATCAACCAGTTGGTATTTTTTTGAGATATGCACGACACGAAGTGCACCGGAGTGGATGTTATCCCTGACATATGATATTCAAGTGCTATGTGTTTCATCTGAGAGAGGAATACTAGATTAGCACATAGATATGTTGCACTAATGTTGTAACAATAAATCACCAGAGTGGACGGAAAAATGTGCAACTAAGTAAGGAGAGACTAAATCCACAGTAACTCTAAGGATGTATGTGCAATGGCGCAATATTCAGCCTCAGTGGAAGAGCGAGCAACACCACTTTGCTTTCTCGACATCCAGGAAATTGGTGTACCATCCAAGTAGATAATGTATGCATTTGTAGACACAAAGTTGTACGTGTCCCTTGTCGAAAGTGCATTGGAATAGGGATGTTGCGTTAATAGCATGTTGGCTTGAATAAAAATTATAGGTTTGAGCGTGCCAGCTAAGTATCATAGTATCACTTGGTGGCTTGCCAATGTAAATCTGTAGGAGCATGCATGTGACAACTTATTTACCCATAACTGATGTCAGGATGCATGAAGGCTCAATACTGTAGATTGTCAATTATTTTTCTGTATTCCGTCAAATCCAATAACTGTGTACCAGAGGTGAGAGCATATTAACAATATACTTTCTTTGCATTAAATGCATACCTTTGCCGAAACAAGTGACTTTTATACCCAAGATGTAGCTGAGATTACACATGTCTTTGAGGAAGAATCTATTGGACACTAGGTTGATGAATCGAGTAACTACAGTGTAGGTTTTACCAGTTACAATTATGTCATCAACATCAATAAGGATGTACGCCATAACGCCCCCCATGATTGTAACTAAAGACTAAGGTGTCAGCGCCTGAATTGGTGAAGCAAATCGAGAGAAGAAACTATTGTAGTTCCTCATACCAAGCATGAGGTGCTTACTTGAGTTTTTACATTGCTTTGTTGAGATAAAAACATAATTTGGGTGATCTTTGTCAACCCTTGAAGGAAAGCATTGTTGATATCAAGTTGGCGAACAAACCACTTCTTTCCCACAACAATTTCAAGCACCATTCGTATGGTTGTAGACTTCACCACCGGGTTGAAAGTTTCAAATTAATCACGTCCATATTCTTGATCAAATCTCCTCGCCAGTAATCTCGCTTTGTGACGATTGATTTCATCGTCGGTTTGTATTTGAGTGTGAATATCCACCTTGTAGAGATGACATTGCAATCTGGTGGTGCTGGTACCAAATTAAAAGCGTGATTCTTGATAACAACATTCACCTCATCACCCATGGAATGATGCTAGTTCTCATTGCTAACGGTTGGTGTTATGTTGTGTGGTTCCATAACTGGTGGTTTACCTGCAATAGCAAGAAGATTGAACTTACGATTCAGTTTTGTTATGTGGTTCTTCAAGTTGGTCCGTATTGGATGCACATTCGCTAGTGCATCTATAGTTTGACTCAGATCTCATATTGGAACATGAGTTTTTTACATGTCATTTTCGAGAAGCTCTGTTGGCGAAAATAGAATTACATGGGTCAAAATATGTGACTGTGGATTATTAGATGGGCCAGATTCTGCTGTTGGGCATGTTGTTGTATTAAATGGTCTTGAGTGTAGAGCATGTGAAGTTATCCGAATAGAAGATGATGGCCCAGTTCTAGTGTTTTGTTGAGTCGACCCCGTTGACGAAGGAGTTAAAGAAGCTGTGTGCATGGTTCCAAGTTCCAATGGAGGTGAAACGAGCTGATGAGTGAATGTTATCAGGATAGGGATCAGTGAGTTATCGATGGAAGTATTGGATTGTTCAGGTGTCGATGGGATTGAGGCTTGTTGTCGCTAAAGGGGAAATTGGTCTCAATGAATTGGACATGTCTTGATTTATAGACTCGCTCAATAACTGGGTCTAAGAATAAGTATGCACTTTGGGTAATTGAGTACCCAATAAAAACGCATCATGCTGATCTTGTCTCAAGCTTGTGACTAGTATACGGTCGGAGCCAAGGAAAGTAGGCACATCCAAAATTGTCATCTTTAGGTAATTTGATTGTTGTTAAAAGAGCTTCAGGTATGGTGATTGATTGCTAAGGAGCGACGGTGTTGGCATCCGATTGATTGGATACATGGTTGTGGCAAGAGTGAATGACCAATATTTGAATTGAACTGAAGCTTGCGTGAGGAGAGTGAGAGTCATTTCAACCAAGTGTCAATATTTGCGCTATGCCACTATCTTTTGTTTGGGAGTGTGCGGTGGAGACGTTAGGTGAGTGATGCCACTAGAACCGAGGTAGTCTTTCAGCACCAAGTATTCTCCACCGTTTCCAGAGAAGATTGTTTGATTGTTGGTCTTAAAATTGTTTTCAACGAGAGGTTTAAAATCTTTGGATGTGGCTTTGATTGCACTTTAATGGGTAAAGCCATGCATATCGGTAAAATGGTTAATCAAGAGGACATAATATTTGTATGAATCATAGAAAAGGACTAGAGATGTACATACATCGGTATATATGAGTTGTAAAGGTTTTGTAGAGATTAAAATGTTTGTGGAAAAAGGGAGTTTATGACTTTTATTCAAATAGCAGTCCAAACAAGAAAAATACTTTTTGAGATAAATGTGAAACTGGTAATGAGAATTGGTTAACAACACATTTGAGAATGGATAATGAAGGGTGGCCAAATCTTGAGTGCCAATGAGATAGTGTTGTTTTGGTAAATGATTTACGTAGAAGATGGCGATGGGTAGGGAAGAGATTGCAACTCATACAACTCGTTTTCAGCCCTGCCTTGGAACAATGGGACCCCCGTTGATGAGAGCCTCTGTGGTGAGGTCTCAGATATGAATTCAACAGCTCGACCTTGGTAAGTCCAAACCGATGAATACTAGTTTTGGCGGAATTGCGTGAATGAGAACCACAAAAGAGGGTGATTATTTCTTTGATAATCTTGAATCTGTCAAGTTAGAATCCTCACAAACTTGACTTGTCTCTCGTTCTTGAATCCTCATAAGAAAGAGAAGGCGGCGAAGTATTTTAACAAGGAGAAGTTCATTATTCAAGTGTTTCAAGTCTGAAAAATACAAAGGAAAGCTTGAGCTTATATTGGCTCAATACTACAACGGTAATATGCTTAAAATAGGAAGAAAATATCACATAAATAAGTATCCAATGGACAAGTGATGAGGGCCGTCGATATTAGAGCTGTTGGAGAAGATTTGGTGATCGGCCGGATATGGAAAGTCTTCAATGGGGAGGATTCGCCTAATCCTGTGCATTTTGGAGCATGGGAAGACTTTCCTGTATGCTTCTGATTATCTTAGAATGTCTCCTGGTCGCTACACATAAGTCTGCAAGCTTTTAAGGGAAGTGGATCCGGGATTTTCCTTAAACAAAGTCGGATCATACCTTCTTATTGTAAGGCGGGTATCTGGAGGATACGTCGGGTGTTTTATGCATTCTTGGTAATTTTGGATTACTGAAAGGCCCAAGAATAACCTCCAAGTGGTCTGGAGTGAAGGACGCTCCTGAGCTGGGCTATGTTGCTCAAAAGTTGACGTTGTCGCGCATAAGGCCTTAGTGCAGAAGGTCCAGCTTGTAAAATACATAACTATCGGCTCCGAGCCTCTATTAGGCTGATTGAAGCTCAAGTAGTTAGCTAATTGAGTCAATAATTGATAGAGATAAACATCATGCCCTTTGATAAGTGAGCGTATTGTCTTTGACATGTTTCCCAAGGAAAGTTGTCTCCCCTTTATCTTTGGTGTATTTAGCCCGAAACTCGACAACCGAGTCTAAACCTTGTCATGTAGTCGATGCTCTAGAATCCTACCATCAAGGATCCTATCATTCTTTCATTCTTCAAAGGGTTTTATCCTCAAAACCAAGTCACCTGCACCGAGAGAAAGCAAGTTAAGTTTCATTCGGCTTTGAAAGTCTAGGACCATATCTCGATTGTGACTTGTTGGAGAAAGTGGTGTTGGGTCTGGTGGATTTTCCTTGAGGGGTATATGGGATAGCATGCAGTTCACCTCCTCCTTTGACAACTTGAGTGGAATTGGGTCTATAACTATATTGAAATAAACCAAAGTTCCTTCCGGTTTTGCATCTTTGGTGCGTATATATTCTTCTTTGGTAATCACTTGTTGGTGGCTATCTGGTGGTTCCTCTTTGATTAGAAAAGTTGGTATGATGCTATTTGAGTCCTTCGTGGATCCTGTACCTGTTGGGAATGTCCTGCAATCATTTGTACTTACTCGTGTGGTCGGTTCTAACATCGAGATTAGACAAAGTCATATGGTACTAGGGGTTGTAATGGCTTGCAAGAGTCCACTTATAATCTATGAGTTGAGATACTCACTGCTAGTACTATATGATCATATTGGGTCACACACCTAAGCAAATGGAGACAATTCAATAGGGAATGATCATTATAGGAATGATTCATGACTTAAGCGTAATAATACATGGTTTCAGATGAGAACATGTGTTTTAGGTGAGGCCTAAATTAATGCTAATTCAACTAGGAATTAATTAGGTGTTTTGGGCTGGGCTTAAATTAATCTTAACTCAACGAGGAATTAATTAGGTGTTTTGGGCTGGGCCTAAATTAATCCTAGTTCAACTAGGAATTAATTAGGTTAACTTAAACTCCCTATATATATATGATATAGGGCACATTTTTGAGAAGATAAGAAACCCTAGTCGCTCATTGCACAAGTCAAAACCATAAAAGAATTGCACACAAAGTTCTAGCAGACTTCTCTCCTACTTGCGTGCGTGTGGACTATCAATAGAGGTGCTACACTTGGAGCACTTGTTGATCTAATACCTGATTTTATCTCCGTTGCACTAACCAAACTTCAGGTATAATCGAGTCCTCTATTTATCATATTCAATTAAGTTAATACAAGACATAAGGCTTAGGGTTTTGCTAGATTAGTCAATTGATAATTGTCGAATTGCTTAAAAACCTCTCAGTACCTGTCTCAACATCCTTCAACAAAGGCAAATGCATTATACTAGAATTAGGAGGTATAAACTCTGAATTGTCTAGATTATTAGTTGGCTTATGTGAATCCGTTTTCAGTTCTAGTGTTAGGATTTTTGTCTGTTTCCTAACTATACATTTTACGGCCAAGTGACATTTCTTATGACACCTATAACAAACCACATCTTTCAAATTTGAAGGTTTGAAGGACTTACCTTTCTCTAGTATAACTTGCAGCTCGTGTGATGGTGTATCTTTTATAGGAATTCTTGTGACAGCCTGGGGTGCTTCTTCTTGTGGTTTTCCTGGTCCGCCATTCAGGTTACCGTGAGACTCAAGCCTACTCTCGGCTAAGAAAGTCTCTGTATGGTTGTTCGTATATCCTCGGTACATGCCTCCACGTTCTTGGTACCTAAAACAAGATAGACCGGTGGGAAAAGACATATCAAAACTACTAGGTACCTCAAGTGCTTCTAATGTGTTGGTCGCTGTCATTGTTGGCTGGGGCGGGAAGGTTGACTTCTTCCAGATGTGCGGCTTGGTATGTCGGGTTGAAACCTCATGATTTTGGCCTCGATCAATGTAGTGGCAGCTCCACTATGATGACCACAATTGGGTGAGTACATATCAGGTTGTCTGATCATGAAATGTTCTTCCGGATGGTCTCTAGCGCTTGCTCGGATGTGATATGGTCGGCTTGGTGGTTGTCTAAGCTCACATAGTGGTGGCTTGTCCGGATGGGGCATGTGGAAAGTATGCTTGCTCGGGTCTCGTTTTGTATGACTATATGGTTGATGTTGGCGGGATACATGTACGTTGGTACATACGTCCGGCGTTCCACGTTCGATGTGGTCTAGTCACCTATCGAGCTTGGACAGATGGGTTTGAATGTGTATGACCATTCCCGTGACGTTGGCTACTACTTTTGGTGTCACCATAGAACCTTGGATAATATGATTTGTTTTACTCATGGATGTTGAAATTGGTGGGTGTTTCACGACAGGTTGTAAAGTCTTCTTTGAGTAACTTCTTGTAGGCAATTGGCGTGTGACATATTGCTCATGAAGAAACTCCAATCGGATTCATAGGAGTAACTCTCCTCATTCTTTTTATAGTATGCCATTGAGATTACTTGCACAAATCAAAGACAAACAAAAAAACTAAAGGTTTAAAATTATTGACAATTAAACACACAAATGACAAGCAAGAACAATGATTTTTATTTTCTTTTCTTTTTCAAAACAATGAAATAATCAAAAGAACAAAACAAAAACATAATTCGTTTTTGGTTTTCTTTTCAACAAATAAAATAGGAAACATCTTCTAAAAATCAACAAAATGATTTATATGGGTGTTATGGCTTTTAGACTAACAAGAAAAAAATGAATTATATTTTTAAGAGTTTTTATGGATTTTATAAAAGTGATAAAAAACAGATGAAAACAACGTTTGATAGATTTTTTTTGGTTTATAAGAAAGCAAAGACAAAACAAAATAGAAATGTAAAAGATAAAGGTTGGATGAATACAACCTGGGGTAGGAGCTTTTTGCTCTGATACTAGATGATGAGAGCCTCAGTGGTGAGGTCTCGAATATGAATTCAACAGCTCAACTTTGGTGAGTCCAAACCGATGAATACTAGTTTTGGCGGAATTACGTAAATGAGAACCACAAAGGAGGGTGATTATTCCTTTGATAATCTTGGATCTGTCAAGTTGGAATCCTTACAAGCTTGACTCGTCTCTCGTTCTTGAATCATCAAAAGAAAGAGAAGGCATCTATAAGTATTTTAACAAGGAGAAGTTCATTATTCAAGTGTTTCAAGTCTGAAAAATACAAAGGAAGGTTTGAGCTTATATAGGCTCAATACAACAGTAATATGCTTAAAATAGGAAGAAAATATGACATAAATAAGTGTCCAACGGACAAGTGATGAGAGTCATCGATCTTAGAGCTGTTGGAGAAGATTTGGTCGGCCAGATATGGAAAGTCTTCAATGGGGAGGATTTGCCTAATCTCGTGCGTTCTGAAACTCGCCAACCGAGTCTAAGCCTTGTCCTGCAGTCGATGGTCTATGGTCTAGAATCCTACCATCGAGGATCCTATTACCCGTGCTCAGCTATTTCACCTGAAACGACAGAGGAAAATTTTCAACAGAAACTTGGTTAGCATTACACAACCGATACAATGATATCAAATTCTTTTATATTCTTTGAACATGTAGAATATCAGTTAAGTGTAACGCGTGAGATCGAGTAGGAAGATGGGAAGAGATGAACCATTTGCCACTGTGACGTTTTCTCCCCTGATGTACGGCTGATGTAAAGCAAGACTGCCAAGGTTCGTTATCAAGCTATGTGTGGCTCCACCGTCAACAACCCAATTGTTGGGATTGCATATGTGTGCTGCTGCCATATTAACATGTGGTTTCCATGTGTTTGGAGATTATGGCATGTTTTGAGCTGAAAATTGTTGAAGTTGAGAACATCTTCTGGCATTGTGAAATTTTTTCCAAAAATCTGGCATTTGCCTTGGTAACCTCGGGTGTTCAGTTGATCTGAGCGAGAAGAATTTTTTTGGTGATAAGATTGTTGTTGCTAAGGTACAATGTTACCATTGTTATGATTGCCATTGTTGCGACGTGGTTGCCATTAATGCAGTTTAACTGTGTATTGGAGGGTCCGCAATATGCAACAGTGTAAGCAGAGGCTGGTGTGCTTGATTTGGCAGCAACATACTAAAGTTTCAACTCATGATTTATGAGTTTCTCGTGTACCTCAGTGAGTGATGGAGAAGAATCTTGGCCTTCAGTTTGATCAATGATGGTCTTGTATTCTTCTGGCAGTCCATTAAAAATGTGTTCAATCTTGTCTTCATGTTCCCCTTTGTTCCAATTTTTGATTTGCTGCCGAAGTTGTTTCAAGTGTCCATGACTGAGACAATAATACATCTCCCAGAGAATTTTTTAGATCTCTATTGTTGTAGTCGCATGGGAGACAATAGGCTGAAGAGAGTTAGTGATTGCTCCTAACAGAGCACTGTAGATAAGACGATCATGACACTTCCAGAGTGAATATGCAGGATTTGAAGAGACACTAGTGGGAGTAATGATCGTTGGAGGAGGAATCTCAACAAATCTGTTAAGATAATCGGCCAAGTCAACGCCATCAAGCAAGACATGAACTTAACGAGACCACATGAGAAAGTTAGAAACCGTGAGCTTAGTCATATTTGTCATGCTCTGATTGAGAATGGTGTGTTGAGATAAGTTTGAAAGAAGTAGCTTGAAGAGCAAGCTAACGAATAGATAAGACTAAGTTGTTATAGTTTAGGAGTTATCTAAATCTATATGTATTCCTAAAAGGTTTAGGAAATAGTCTTATCTATAAATAGATATGTAGAGTTGTTACATCCTATTAATAAATTTGAGAGTCTTTGGTTTTGAGTAAGTTTCCAAAGTTAAAGAGAGTAGTCTTTACAAATTTCTATTGTGTTCTTTCGATTAAAGCCTTTATGGTGTGTGCGTCAGAGACGATGACAGTCTTGGTGGGAGATACCGGAAATGGAATACCTATACAAAAAAAGTTTTAAAAACACTTATGAGAGATTAAGAATCGGTATGCTCTAATACCATATGAATAGATAGGCTAACTGTTTATGTTAGAATGAATTACCGAGAGTCATAACCTTACTATACTCTATTACAGTTACAATTCAATCCTTTTTTAATAGAGCTAATAACTTCAGCTTGAACTATCAGAATTACTTTTCAACTAACTACATTTGTACTATTCCTAATACTTGAAAATATATTCAAATAAGTGAATTTTCTTCTAGGAAAATAAACAGCTGTCTTAGGCCGCCACGTAAAATCCAATACTTTGCACGATGTGTGAATATAAGACTTTGAAAATGATACATATACTTAAAATTTTTAAGATACTTTGGTGCATTAAAATTGACAAGTATTTAATTGCTTAGTCATAAGACTATAAGCGTCGCTTTTTCATTTAGATTACTTGCACGATTTCTCATATTATCCATATCATTCAATGTTTATGGGTGCTGTTAGCTAGAAAAATTGGTCGTCAACTAATAATTTTATTAGAATTTACAATTATGGTGTGTTATTTGCAAGTTGAGTTAAATTTGTATTACTCCATTTCCATATTTTAAACATGTAAATTATCTTAGAAAACCTAACTAATAGTTGTAACAAACTGCGTTATGATTCTAAAATAATTGAGCCAAAGTTCGTAGTTCTCAAACAAGTCATCGAAAAGATTCTGGAGCATCATCTTGTTTAGGATATTCATTCAAGTATCCGGAGCACGAAATATACCAAATAGATCACAAAGTGTTCGCCTATTCCTAATCCTAAATGGAATATAACGACGTAGGGATTCCTATGTAAACATAGTATTTATTTAGATACGGTTTTGGCGGTATTTATCATGCACTTCTGAGACCCAAAACTCTTGAAGAATCTTTTCCATTTTTCGGGGAGTTATAAAAATGATAGAAAAATATATTTAGTCGTCGTTATTTTTAAATTTAATGGTTTAAATGATCCAATTAATGATATTAAGTGTTCCACTCCTCTCCACTATCTGTAGTAGAATAAAATAAGTTTTATAAAATAAACTTTAACTATAAATAAAATTTTATCTATCCAATTTAACAATATATATAATCGAATGGTGAAAAGTCTAGTTCTATTGGAGTTTTCCTCCAGTTTCTTAATAACAAACTAGTTTTTTATTTTTATAGTAGTGGGATCCCAAAAAAAAATTTAGATCCAAAAACTATTTTCACTAAAATTTGCATCTGATTTCGTGTTTTTAATACGATTAAATGGCTAAAATGACTCAAACCCATAATTCTCTTAGTTATAAGTTATTACTGGGCTAATGCGATTTGGTTAACCTAGATTTGTTCTTCAAATTCAGTAACTTATATATATATATATATATATATATATATATATATATATATTATCAATAAAAGAAAAATCCATTTCTGATTTGTATATATAGACAAAAAATAGTAACTGCACTTCCTGAGAGAATAAAAAGGGTTGATGTAAATTTAAAAATGATGGGTCACGAGAGAGTGTTCTTGGTTTGGAATCACATGTCTGAATCGTTTTTGCTTGTCCAGACCACTTGTGAACCGTACGCAGTTAAAGTCTTTTCACCAATCCCATTTTTGATTCCTATTTTTCATTTTCTGAATTAAGTTCCTAAAACCTTAATCAGTTTCTTTTTCTCCCCGACCGTGTGCGATTTTATTTTTACCAAAAATACAAAAGCTTGTGCAAGTTGGTCGTTTCACTTTTGTCTTTGTTTTTGGGGGGTTAAATTTCTCACTTTTGTCTTAATGTTAGGTAAAACGAATACTTTAGGGTTAAAGCTAAAAATGCACAATACAATTTGTCTCCGATTACGTATCAGAGTCCACAAGGACAAAAGTCAAACGTGCATTAAATATGCCATTCCTTATTAGTTTATACTTTATATCTACAATATGCTACATTGCCTCTTGTCTAAATGCCTTTACAAATTTTTTTGATGAAATATTATGAACAAATAAAAAAATCAAGCCACAATTAGGGTTGTCATGTATCTCACAAATAATTCTTTTTATTAATAACTAGATCAGTAATATATAATATATAGTTTAAACATCATGCCCTTAAATTATTATTTTAATTTAATATACATAATAGAAAAATAATCGTTAACTGAATCATCCAAACCACTATATTAAGAATATCAACACTTCACATAAAAATATATTAACTTGATAAAAATAAACAATGTAGTAACTAATCATTTAACCACTTAACTAAATTAATAAATTTAAAACATGGTGTAACAATGTAGTAAGGAAGTATCAATCTAAAATTTGTTTATGTTGCAAATGGCTCTTAACCTAATGACATGCGGTAAGTCCACATAAGGCAGTTCATTTGCATAACTAGAAATCGAGTCTCCCTGCCTACATTACGTAGGAATTTGGCTATTGGGCTGGCCAGTTGTGGCCCAATATAATTTGCCGTTGACAAAAAAAATTGTTTATGTTTAAGTTTTAGGCAAATTAATACTAGTTCTAATTTGTGGAGTTTCTTGGTCAAATACGGTGTAATATTTTATTTAAATTGCAGTAAGTCTGAGATACTAGCTTGAGGGCAAAATGTTAATATACTAAATCGAGAAGATTACTTGGTATTTTGCCTCTAGGACGTTAGATTGATATTTCGCAGTACAATATGTTTATGGTAGTTAGTGTATTTATTTAATTTGTACAACAATTCGAATGATTTCACAAAAAAAATGTGCATTAATTGATCATGTAATAGACTAGAAATGTGGTGATGCATCAATTCAGTAGTTATAAAGATGTGTTTACCGGTTGTTGTAACTAATATTGTTATATAGCAGTTAGGAAAAATATAAAGCTATTAATTTCGTTAAGAAAACCAGTGTAAATTATTGTAGAAATCATCAGAAACGATGGTAAGTTTTAAGAGTTATATCACTTAAAATGCTTTCTGGATTGACCAACAAATCAAAATAAAAATACTTTCGGTTAATTCATTTTAGTAGATTTTTCTTTTTGTTAATTCTATTGTCCATCTTCATTAGAAACAGTGAGAACTACGACCATAAATTATATGATGCATGAAAATGTTAATTAGATTTAAACCTTCTTATCACAAACAATGGCGATAGTCAATTTAGGCATGAATGTGAATCATTTTTATATATCACTTAATATTTGAGATTTGATGCAAATGGAACAACTTTTGTAGGACATTAATGAGGTCTGTCCAAATCATGATTATGCTAAACTAATTTGAAGTGACTGAGTAATTTAACTATCAATTTATCGTTAAACGGTCAAATTGTTGTCAATGGAAGAATGACGGTACGTCCTCAAAAAATGAAAGAGAAAATGTTAATTATAAGCAATTCATATCTTTATAATTGAATAAGTTTCATATCTAATATAACTCGATAGAAAATGTCCTTAATTAATCAAAAACAAATTATTAGTTCCTGAATTTTACAAGGTGGCAGTTAATGATAAATTTTTACTCGTCTAAATCATATTAAAAACACGATAGAATATATTGTTTGAATATATAAACTGGGGAAAAACAATTTTTCATAAAATTACGTCAAAAAAGCTAAAATATAAAACATTAAAAGAATTAGACTTGGATATTTAAAATAAAAAATTTAGAAATTTGCTATCCCAAACCTAACAATCCAGCAAATGACATCTAGTCTAGTGGCAGACGGTAAGTCCACTTAAGGCAGCGCATTTGCATAACCTGGGATCGAGTCCTCATGCCTACATTATGTAGGAATTTGACTATTGGAACGACCAATTGTGGCCCAATATAATCTGCCGTTGAAAAAAAAAAAAACTAACAATCCAAAATCACGTGAGACTTTATTAAGCTCAAAACAATGATAAAATTTCTTAAAATTGTTATAATTTTGAAGGTAATTGTTTTTGTTGCTTTGAAAAATAACTTTTTTTTTAAAGAATTGAATTTGAATCAATTATATTATAAATCAAAATATAATTAATTGAATTTATTTTATGTTTTAAACTTTTACTTTTCAAAATAAAATAAAAACCAATTATTAATCAGGACTATATTTTAACGTCAGAACAGCACAATTTGGTTGGTGAAACGGAAAGAAAAGCCGAGTGGTAAACTGGTAATGTTATAGTTGATGGGTCAATTAATTAATAATTGATAAATGTCTAAAATAAGCTGATTTGTTGGATTCAAAATTAAATAAAGAATTCAAAGTATTAATTAAGAATTTTGAAAGTGTGGGCAACATGACTAGATGCTAAATGACTCTGTTTGGTAGAGAGTCGAGAACTCGAGACCCGTGACAACCTTTTCTCTCTGTCTCTCAACTTTTTTAGGTCTTCCGTTTCATTTTGTTATTTTATAAATTTTAAAATGTTTTTTCCTATATAGATTAGGCATTCAGATATTTGGATCAGTTTCAATACTATTTGATTAGGTTTTGGTATTTCGGATGTGAAATTTTGTTTTCCATTTTGGAACCAAGCACTATTCAATTTGGGTTTAGTTCGAGTCTTTTCTGGTCTGTTTCTGTTCGGATCCACAATTTTTATATTCTTTTAAGAACCGAAACCATTTCGGTTCGATTCCAATTCAGATCTGGATATAAAAATTTTAAAAATAAATTCAAGTCTATTATATACGTAAAAATACCCAAAAAATCAAGTATTTGGGTTTAAATTTGGATATTCAGGTATTTCGGATATCCAAATACAAATACCCAAAATATTCAAATACTCGTTGAGATATTTGATAATACCCGAATCTTACATGATACATGTGGATACTCTATATCAAAATCTAGTGGTTATTATTGCTTATATTCAAACCGAATCTAAATCTAAAATTTCGGATCGATTTCAAATCAATTTTTTGACTCTAGGTAAAATGTCCATACCTAATATAGATGTTTCTATTTATTTGCTTGTTATGTCATCTTTTATTCGGACCATGATCTTGTTCGGTTACCTTGTTCCCATGCCTATGCATTTAATCATTTACTATGTAAATACTCTTTTAATCTTACAAGCAACCAAACTTTTTTTTATCTTAAAACATATAAATAAACCGGCTACTAATTTTATTATAAATTTTATTGTAACTTTCTCCTTAAAATGCTGATAGTGTATTTATACCCTTAGATGTTTTGGAATATATAACATTACTGATCTACTTTATATGATATTTCGAATACAAAAAGTACTTATTAAAAATCTATATTAGATGGTGAGTATAATCTGATAAATAAATTTATGTATTGCTACAAAATTCTTTTTTTTTTTCTTTCTGAAATTAACAAAATTCTCTTTACAATCAGATGCTTTTATATTGAGAAAAGCTGAGAAAAAAACAGAGTTTCAAAGTTGAAACAGAGAGCTCAGAAATTAGTATTGTTGTATATTAATATGTAGCAAAATTATATATATATGGGATAATACTTATATAATACATTTTCTCTCTCTC
>JAKUCM010003414.1:0-29206 GCA_023374145.1 Lepidium sativum
CGATTTGAAAGGGTTTGTGGATTTGCTTATCCTTGCTTCTGGGTTTCAATCTACTGGTATTCCCGCTCATTTGGATGCTGAAAATTGCAGGAAAGCTCTTCAATGGGGGTCTCTATTTCGAAAATGTGAGCTTTATTCTCGCTCTTCTGCTACAGTGCTTGTGTTCTGCATTGCGTCATTGCTTTAGTTTCGTTTCTTATTGTAGGTTTTAAGAAGCATAAATAGTTCAGACACGTTTGGGGAATCTTTGAGAGAGATTGATGAAGCTCTATCAGAGATGAAGTCTAACCCTTTGTTCCCAAAGGTTGTGTTTTTAGGTCTTGCTTATCACTATCTCTAGTTAGAATTGAAACAAAAGGTGGATTCTGATTTTATGGAATTTCGTTCCTTTGGAGGAAATTTAGGGTCTCAAGAATCTATAGTCAATATCTCTTTCAAAGGCGAGAGAATTTGTCGTAGAGCATTTGATGAATAACTCAACATTGAAGGATAAACAACTCCGAGCTGTTCTGGTTGCAGCAGTGGAATCAGGTGACGGTATTACAGACATAATTGATCAGAAACTCTGTGAACGTCAATCCGTTGTTTCATGTGTATCAGCACTAGAGACTGGTTTAAAGACCCTTTCCAAAAACATAGAGCCAAAAGAGTCGTTGCAGAGAGAAGATAATGATACAACTTTTTCTAGGTAGGTATGTTTTTGAAGCATGATATAGCGTATGTTGCAATAATATTGGTGTAGTTGTTGATGAACTCGGTGTGGTTCTTTTTCTTAGATTGAGAGAACGGCCTATTGAACTTTTAACATGGAATATCTGGCAATATAGAAAGGTCTATCGTATTTTCTGAGTAAGAGAACTTTGAGATTGGTATCTGGTGCTAGCTTGATATTTTCTGCACCAAAAGCTCAGTTGGCAGTAGTGTTGAAAAGGCTACGGGATTCAGCTAAGAATGATGATGATATATTCATGGAACAGATCGTAAGTTGATATGATTCATTTTGGCCTCTGTTTTGTAAGAAAAGCAGTCACTCTTACTTGAACATTTTGTGGTGATATATTGCTTAAGAGCAGGAGCTATTGTTACTTGGCTGCATAACAAGCAGATGGACTCATTTGATCGAAGCTATGATGTCAGTTTCATACAAATCTGTCACTGTCTGAACAATATGAAGAGTTACGAAAGGTGCTTGTTCAAAGATCTAAAAGTTTAAAAGAGACAGAGATTGCTTTGGATTCAAAGGTCTCTTTCTCAACTACGATCATTAATTTAAATTTAGACATGAATCATAACATTTGCTATATGTAAACTAGGTTTCTAACTATCTGGGTTTCCTCTTGAATAGGTTGAAGAAGTTCTTGAGTATCTAACAGAAATACTAGAGAGTCGTTTTCATCACCTCTGGAAATTGCCTTCTGCCCTTACCGCAGCTGCAATTCCATCATGGTACATTCAATTGTATAATTCATCAATAGTTGAATAAGTTAAGCTCTGAATTTGAACAAAGCAAATTACAGAATATCAAAGAATGTTTCTCTTGAAGAAAATATATCATGATCTTCAATAGTTGAATAAGTTTTAACCTCTAGCCAAACCCATTTCACTTAAATAAACTCATGTAAGTTCTCTATGTATCATGATCTTTTATTTGTTGATAATCCCCACTTATACACAGATTCAACATGTTGGTAAACAAGTCACCACTGTTTGGTCAGTATTTAGGTGAAATAGAGAAACATTTGAAACGAGACCTTTCAACAACAAGGTTAAGTTCCTCTCTAAACATCAGTTTCACATTGTTCTTCTTGAATCTAAACAGTTAGAAACCAACATTGATATATCTAATCTCCTCTTCTGCAGATATAAAGATCTAAACGAGCACAAAGACTGTAAGTTACACAACTACTTAAAACTTAACCCTGTGTATTTACCTCTTTAGATGTTTTGCAATGACCTCAATAGCTTTGTCTTTAAACATCCAGGTGAGCTCGCTGAAAGAGTTTGGTGCTTGTACGTATTCCACAAGACAAACTAATGGTCAATAATCTAAGAAGATCAGTTTCTTCAAGGTAAGATACCATTGATGCAGATATTGTCATTATACATTATAAAAACGCTTTCTTTTTGCGTTTCTGATTAGAGAACAAGTGGCTTCACTCACAAGATCAATCACAATCGGTTTAATAAATGATATGATGAATAATAAATAAGAGAAAGATCCAGAACTAAATTGTCTTTTGGTTGGAGATATTTCATTGCTTTATGTTGTTTGGAATTGAATTCTCTTTGTTTATAATCAATCGTTATCATTTGACTCATGTTTCTTTACTTTAACGTCATGTAAACAACAAAGCACTAGAATAGTGGGGTCTCTTTTTAGGCATAATATTGTCTTTTTGGTATATTCTTGTATCAATCAATATCAGGATTTATCCTAAAACGTCGTCGTTTTTGTTATGAACGGTGTATAAAAAAGAGAAGCACTTAAATCTTACTTTAACCGAATATTCCTACAATTTTCAGACAAAAGAACTGATAATGAGTTTGCATTAGCTAATGCTTTTTTGATTAAAAAGAAAAAAAAATGGTTTCAAAATTAGAATTATTAGTAAATGGCATCTAGCCTAATGGTATGCGGTAAGTCCACTTAAGGCAGTACATTTCCATAATGTAGGATCGAGTTATTCTGCTTACATTTACATTATGTAAGAATTTGACTATTAAGTCGTTGAAATTTTTGGTTCGCCGTTGGTTTAATAAAAGTGGTATTTGATTCTCCACCAAAAATTGGGACTGGATCTGACCTATAAGTTAGGCTTTTGACGTGGTGCTGACACTAACCAAATCTCTAATACATGATTATTCTTTAATTTAAAATGCAAAAGTGTAATTTAATAATTGTTATTGCATTGTTTTACTAATGATGTCTTCTTACTATAGGCTTAACTCTAATTTGGCATGCATGCCTGAATTTTGCATGATATATGTCTATATATATATAATATATAATAGCATATAAATCAAATAATGAGTGATTAAATTTAGAAACTTCTTATAAGATTATTACAGAAACTAAATCTTAATAAATATCAAAAGTGTATAAATTATGTATCATATATGATATGATTTTAGTATCACTTGTTTATTTATTTAATTTTTTAGTTGAAGAAGGATTTATTAGCGCGTAATATTAGAGATTTTTCGAGAGATAATATATCAAAATATATTAATGTTCTTAATCTATGAACTTATGTGATTATGTTGTTGAAACTCTTCCTTTTTATTGTGTTAAACATTTAAATTAAACCTTATTAGACACCATAATTTGCCTATAGATGATTACGTTTAGCCACTAAGAACATAAAGTTAAAGAGCTAAAAATTGTGTCACAAGGTAATCTATTAAAGTGGTAATAGATGATGAAATCGATTCAATTACTTTTATAATTCCAACCTTTTCATATCAATATAAAATATTAATACAAATAAGTTTTGGATATGTAGTGGATGATACACTTTAGGACAATTCTTTGACTATACACTTTAAGTCCACAAATCAAAACTCCACACGTTGCAAAATTCATTGCCTCTCTACCTCTTTAAATATTTCATTCATTCTTTACTTATTTCTTACTTCTACACATTTTCTCACTCTCACAAATCTTACACAAAGCTCAAAAGCAATGTATAAACAGAGTTTGAAGAGACTTCAGTTCCGGAAATGGGGAAAACGAATCGGAAGCTCATCAACTACAGCTTCAAGAACATTAGGAAACGCAGAAGAAAGAACGATTATGGCGTTTGCGTTTTCATGTTGTGGAAAAACGCGACTTCTAATGAAGCAGTTTGTTTGGAGAGTTAAATCGCGTTTGGGATTATCGAGAAAGAATGATCATAATAATATTTCAGTATAGTTATGATCTAAGGAGTTATCATCTGAATTTCGACGATGGTTGGTCTCACTGACGGTGAATTATTATATACTAAGCCATCTTTTTTTTCACAGTTTGTATATAATTAAATTTTTAATATGAAAATACATCTTGTATTATATTTGCTTATTTTCTTGTGTACAAAATTACAAGATGTTGTAATTAGTTTTTTTTTTAATAATTGAATCAATAATATTTATTGATTCGTAATTTAAAACTTACGGGTAATATTTGAAGATGCAACCATACGATATAATCCGATTCATAGTTAAAAATAAGATTTAAATTTACCATTTTGTATCTAATTAAATTATAAATAAATTATGACAAAAGAAGTATATTTGTAATTTTTTTATCCAATTACAAATACTTTTCCAAATGTAGAAAAAGAAGGAAAGATATAAGCATCAATTTATTTTTTGTCAACAATCTTACTTACTTTTAAATCTCGCTCCTACTACTATAAATAAGAGGTTGTGACTACATCATTAGGCCACATGTCTTCGGCATATAGCACCAATTAAAGTTTAATGAATAATGGAAAATATATTGAGATTTTTATTGTATATTTTGTAGGTGTAAAAAAAAATCAAATATGTGATGATGTAACATGATATAACTTTTTTTTTTGTCACTCAAACATGATATAACTTAGGACAAAAAATTAACATAAAATCTAATAAAGAAATATTGGCCTAAAAAAATATAATAAAAATTAATTTTGATTTTATATATTCGTTTGGGCCTAGAGAAATTGTATATGTACCTAGAGAAAATATCGATGGCCTGGTTTCATATATAAATGAAAACGCACCGTTTTATGTCCTTCATCTCTAGTCTCTCGACACTAACAGAGAGAGAAGAAAGAAAACTCAGCTATGGCCGGTTGCTTCGCGCCGCAATTAAGTTCTTCGTGCTTTGCGCCGCGCTACGTAAGCCCTAGAATGTCGTACCAATCTCCGAAACCAAGCACGAGCACCACCACCAGTATCTTCACCTCCGCCACAAAGCTACTTTGGGGTCCATCTCTTCCTCCAGGTCTACTTATATCCACCGCTCGAACAGCTTGGACCACCGTATGGCAGCTCATGATGACCCAACTCGCTCCATCCGATTCAACCGGGTCATACACTCGACCCACTTCCAAGTTTCGTCTCGAGCCGTCTGAATTCCCTTTCGCAGCTTCCTCAGAGCTCCATCTTTACGTTGGTCTTCCTTGTCCATGGGCTCACCGAACCCTAATTGTCCGAGCTCTCAAGGGTTTAGATGATGTTGTTCCAGTCTCAATCGCATCGCCGGGACAAGATGGATCGTGGGAATTCAAGGATAACAATATCCCTGGAATGGATAAGAATAAACTTATCCCGGGTTTGGATAAGGCAAATCGGTGCCGGAATCTTAAGGAAGTGTACAAATCGAGAACCGGAGGTTACGATGGAAGATGTACGGTTCCAATGCTGTGGAATTCAAGGAAAAAGGAAGTTGTTTGTAATGAAAGCTACGATATTATCGAGTTCTTCAATTCGGGTCTAAACGAATTTGCACGAAACCCTGATTTGGATCTCTCACCACCAGAGTTAATAGAAAATATCCAAAATTGGAATCAAATTGTGTATCCTAAAGTTAACAATGGCGTTTACAGGTAAGAAAACTTCATCACAAAGCTCATAGAGAATGTAACAATGGTGTTTACAAGTCACGAAAACATCTGAAAAGCTACAGAAATATAGACTGAATTGTTCCACTTTTTGATTGTGGTTTTAGTTCATTACTTGTCTTGTTGATACTGCAATATGTGTTTGTTGTTAAAGTTGATAGCTTGTTTATGTGTTGATTTGCTTGCATTGTTGTTTTGAAAGGTGTGGATTTGCCCAGAGCCAGGAAGCTTATGATGGAGCAGTGAATGAAGTTTTTGGTACCTTAGATGAGATTGAGGATCACTTGGGTAGTAATAGATACTTGTGTGGAGACAAGTTAACCTTAGCGGATATATGTCTATTCACAACTTTGATTCGATTCGATCCTGTTTATAATATTCTATTCAAATGCACCAAGAAGAAGCTTGTTGAGTACCCAAATCTCTATGCATATTTGCGAGACATGTACCAGGTTCCTTTGCTTACTAACTGCTACTCTCTAATACTCAAACTCTTCATTTGGAAGTATAGTTTCGAATTCTGCTTTATTTGTTAAAACAGATTCCTGGTGTTGCTGCGACTTGTGACATTCCTGCTATAATGGATGGGTACTACAAAACGCTGTTTCCTCTAAACGCAAGTGGAATTCAACCTGCTATGTCTTCATCAGGTGATCAAGAATCTCTCTTGAGACCTCATAACAGAGACTTGGTGGGTAAAGCCGTTGAAACACAGCTTGCGGTTTAAGCATAGAATCTGTACATATCTCAAAATGGTAGGATGATGCAGCTTTACCAAAATGATCGTAAATGTAAAAAGCTGTGAATTTTGTACTGTACTTTTCTTCAAAAGAGTATAATATATCACTTCCATGGTAGCTCTTGTAATTTGATATCACTTTCAAGACTTTACTTACACACTATGATGAATATAAATATAGAGATCTTTATATTAGTTATAAACAAAAGCCATAACCATTAGAACCTAAGTTAAGATATACACATGAGTTTAAAAACGCAACATTCCATTCAGATTCTAAGATTAGAAGAAGTGTCATACTTAGATATCTACCTAACTAGTAGAAAGACAGACATTCCTCATTTGCCTTGTCAGATTTGACAAAAAGAATTTTTCTTTTTAGTTGGAAAATATTTGCCGATTCATTCATGAAAAGAGCTTGAGCCACCAAAAGATCTTCAAATGTAATAAACTCTCATGCTCTCTTCTTACCATTCTTGCTTTCTGCATCATCAAAAATTGTGTAAGTTGCAAAAAAGTCAAGAGGGCTTATTTACCAAAACCAAGCCAAACATGTAGCAGTTAAACTAAGGAAAGAGATCATTTTGTTAGAAATTTTGTAATCACTACTCACTCTTTATCCGCTTAAAAGTCCGACAGAACTCGCTACCACATCGACAATGGAACGGATTCGTGGGATAAACATCATCATTGAACTCGATGCCATAATCCTGCAAGGTTAAGAGCAAAACATCTCAGGCTACCACAAAAGGAAAAACCAAACTAGTAACAATTTCAAAAAGAAAGAAATATATTAAGAACGGGTGAAGAAACTTCTAACACACCCAGGTAAGTTCCTCCATAGCATCGATCTCTCTTGTTGTGAAGAACGCATGCTGAAAAACAGAGTAGCTTATTGGTCTACAGTTTCCACATCACAGATGAGATTTCTGTAATTAAAGAATAAGAAATGAAACCGAAAATTTTGTCATACATGATAGTAGTGTAGGTCTGTAGTCTCCACATGAACCGGGATCTCAATCAGATTTGCATCTCCGCATCTGTACATTTCACATACAGTACAGTTAAGACTTACGAAATGAGAGGACAATCAAATATAAGTTACAACAAATGAGTTATTAAGCTAAGCTAGTTGTTTGCAAATTTTTACAGGTCAAACAAACTCATGTTCAGATACTATGCTCGTAAAAGACTTTTACCTGTGATTAATGAACCTTGAAATATTTCCATATTGTGTTCCATCAAGACAAAGAGCTTTATTATCCCCTGAAACTTCTTCACAACCCCAGTGGGCATCCAAAATAACCGGAGAAGTAAGTTTCTCAGAGATTCGTTGGAACAACTCTGGAATGGTCAATATCTCTCCAGCGAACTCACAAACAAATGCTCCTTTAGGCAGTTTTTCTAAAGTCCTGAGTCCCCAACCTCTCCCATTGGGAGTGAAAAACACCTGATTAAGGAATGAAACAAAATGGTTTGTCCAGATCTTACTGATAGGCATAAAGAAAAGTTAGGCATCAGAAAGTCTCAATTGGTTAATTCAATACAGAAAGATCACAGTCAGTTCCGTAGCTCTCAGAACTGAGATGTGTTTAGATTATAAAACAGTGGCCTACTTGGCAAAAAAGCTTTTTACGATAAGGTGAATGTAGACACCTGAAGCTTGTTGTGAATCCCCAGTTGGACAACTCGGTTTCCACATTTCTTGAAGCAGCCACACTTGCTCCAACATTCTTTAATCACCTTCCTCTTTAGGTGCCCCTTGCATGGTTCCAAAATTGCTTCGTTTTTGGCTTTCTCTAAAGGACATTCTTTGCAATACTGCACCACATGTTTCTGCGAATCACGGGCCTCAGAGAGACACTGTTCCAGAAACTCTTTCTGCAAGAGGCCATCAAATGTGTATGCAAAGCCATGAAGTCTAGCACAGCTGCATGCCATTGACAGAGACAAGCAATCTCCACAGCAAGAGGAGCAGCACTGGCCATCCTTGATATTCCCAAGCGAAAACTTCACTGCAGCCTCTTGATACACAAGGCTTTGGGCTATGTAACGAAAAGTTGGTGGAACCTTTTCATTGATCTCATTAATCCAAGGAATCTCAACAGCTTCCTTCCCTAGAGTGATGTCATTCATACTGCTAATCAATCTCCACTCATCCGCAGACATTTGGCATTCGGGAACGACCACCAAACCCATGGAGTCACCACTTGTACCATTTTCAACATCACAAGTATGATCATTACTCTCTTCAGATGTGAAGGCCATCCTTGCAGCAGATTTCTTCAATACATCCATGTTTGTAGTGAGAAATGGCAACTTTTTTGGCAACTGGTTGGCTGAATCTTTCCCCTTTGTTGCCAGGTCCATATAGCAGCTACAGATGTCGTTCATAAAGCCCATTACAGAAAAGTTGGGATCCAGTATCTTGTATGATCGAAGACACTTTTCCTCCATTGCTCTTCTTAATTCGTCCATAGAAGGTAAATTAAGATTTGATCCTCCAGTTGCTGGAGCAAAACTCAGATTAATCTTCACTTCACCTGAAGCTGAAGAAGCTAATTCAAGTGCTGAAGATACTTCCATGGTCTCAGCCAGCTTTTGCCCACTAAATGTCCCAATGGCTATAGAAGGATCGTCATTGGTAGTACCACCAAAAGTACTTACTATTTGACCTGCCTGTTCTTCCGCATGTCCATTTGTGTTCTCCATCTCAGACATGGGAACTGCAGAGGTCCCTCTATCTAATGAATCTAGAGAAAGACACCAAGAGAAAACATACAAGATACATATCAGTTTTGATGTGTGTAGCTTCAACACTTCATCAGAACAAAAGCAATACAAGGAAGATTTAGTAAACCCTAATTTATGAAAACGTACCTTGATGAGCAGAACTGAAAGGCATATCTGAAACAAGCTCGTCTTTAGGAATAATGGGAACACCAGCATCAGAATCGTTTCCGGTTGGTGTTTGATGAAACGGCAATAAGAGTACGGCAGTTTCTTCGTCATAAGTTGTAAGGTCCTTTGAAGTGGGACTGCCAAAGCTAGGGCTTGTCAAAGCAGAGCCTCCTTCACCTCTGCGTCGTAGCCTCTTTAAAGGACGTTCAGGCTCAGCCATGACATCTTCATCTTCCTCGTCAGACTGGATACATAACCAAAACTACATAAATTCAAGAGCATGAAACACACATAAGTCTTAAAAAACAAAGAAGTTCAGTTTGCATACTTCCTGAGCCTTCTTTTTTGCTGTGTCCACTTCATGAGCCTGAAATATTTGATCAACAACAAAGCCAAACATGAAAACAAGCAACAAAAAAAGGAATATTTAATCTCTGAACTGATAAATGGAAGATTATGAGGAAAGCACATACACTGGCTTCAGCTTCTTCTTTTTTCATTTTCTTTCCTTCCTTTTCTTGAACGGCCTTTGAGTTACAACATAAAATGTCAAAGTGACAACAAAGTGAATGATATAACAACAGAAATATAAACATCAATGGAGACAACAAAGATATAATACCTTAGCATCTTGGTCATCAAAAATAGCATCAGCAAGAACTCTATAATTGTCCTCTGCAATTAAGTCCCAATTTTTATCATAAAGGGCAAGGAGTTTCTTCAATACAGGCTTCGTCTGCGCATCATCTATTCCAAGAATTTTCATAGCTTTAAATGCTTTCAGTACATGCGGACTTTTTGGAGGCATGATTTCTACAATCACCAGAAATTGATTTCAATAATCAGCATAAACAAATTCAGGATTTACAAAGTTAGAATTGAAACTTAAACTCACGATTCACAAAGAAATATATGTTCAAAAAGACTGAGCAAACCGCAACTAAAGCACGAAAAAACCCAAGCACTAAAATGCACAAAACAAAACCCTAAAGAAAAGTTCATTTTCACTTCCAGAAATCAGAAAATTAGAACACGATCGGTGGAAATTATAAAGAGACAAGGATTAGGGTTTAAATCAAACTCAGTAGAGCGAAAAAGCTAAAGATTTTGCATGATTAGTAGAGAAGCGTGGCCGAGAAAACATACGAGAACGAAGAAGAGACAATGTCGGAGTCGCCGGAAGAGTATAACGGAGTAGCGTGAGTTACACGCGCAGGTGAGGTTGTTCCTTCTCTCTTGGCTTGTTTCAAGAGTGACTGTTGAGTTGTGATGATGATTTTCTATTTGAACTTCTCATTTCCTTAATGGGCCGGGTCTGACCGGTCGGGTCTACGGATCAACCCGAAAGTTTTTTTATTTAGGGTTCTTCATTGTACTACAAACTTTTCTATCTCCGGTATCAATTCTTTCGAAGGTACAACACAGGACAAGTGCAAATGGCATCTGGTAAGTCTATTTAAATAAGTGCATTTGCATAATTCAGAATCGAGTCATCCTCTGTATATTATGTAGGGATTTGTCTATCGGCCCAAACACAATATGAATCAAACTTTTGTCTTTTGTTGAGTAAACTGAATTCCATACTCGATTTCATAGATACATATAGAATTCTCCCCTAATAACCAACGAATGGCAAGTGCTTTTCCTTGCGTGGATCCTATTTCAATGGGAATTTGATGAGACAAAGGGCTGATCTTTGAATAGGAAAAAAAGTGAATCTACGGGATTCCAAATGAATTGGCTTATTCTAAAAAAACCTTGTTCTTTGGAAGACCTATCTCGTCTCTGATACTGCATGGTTCCGCTATGCAAGAACTCCGAATCATTCTCTTGAATCTATATAGAAATGTATTTATTATAAAACAATAACGATAATGGTACATTATACATACGTTACATATTTGTCGATTCAATGGAAGATTTCTTATACCGAAATCAACATTTACCACACACTAAAAATCATTTTACTTTCAAAACATAGTTTAAGATTATTATTTTTCTCATAGTTCTGGCTACGAAAATATACTTTAATCAAAAAATATATATCATAGATACGTGGTAACATCAAAACCATTCACAAAGATGGTTTCTTCATGATGATACAGTATTTAATGTTCTGTAACAGTTACCAAATTTTCAGGGACTCCGAAGTCAGATTCAATGACATTAAAGGAGATTTGGCTTCATTTCAATGTAAAAAGAAGTAACCGTAATCCTATGTAAATTCCTACATAATGTAAATAAACTGAATAGATTTTGATTATACAAATAAACTATTTTAAGTGGACTTCTGGCCACTAAGATAAAAGCCATTTGAACCGTATTCATATGTTTTGATGCTGTTAATACATAATCTATTTTGTCCTAAGCTAATATACTAAAATATAAAAGTTGTCGTCTCAAAATCTCCTTTGTTTATCTTACTCTGGAAGCAAGATCCAAAAGTAAACTACTTTATTTTCATGGTTTCATACCACAAACCCTTAAATCTCATCAGTCTTAAAACCTTCAACGATAAAAAGATTTCCTTTTTTCAGACATAAAAAACAAAACTTTATGCAGAAACTACTATTGTTTTGTTTGAATTGTAAACAACAACAGCAAAAAAAACAAAATTTTTGAACAATATCTGTCTTTTTCTGTTTCTCTCTCAATTATGAGACTCATATATCAATTTTTCATCTTCTGGTTCTTCTTACAATTCTTTGTAATCACCGGCGATGATTATAAGAAACTGATCTTTAAAGGTTGTGCTAATCAGAAATCTCAAGACCCAACTGGTGTTTTCTCTGAAAATCTCAAAAACCTCTTTACTTCTTTAGTTTCTCAATCAGCACAAAGTTCTTACGCCGACACAACCTCCGGAACTGATAATAACACCGCCGTGATCGGCGTTTTTCAGTGTCGCGGCGATCTTCAAGCAGCTCAATGTTCCGATTGCGTTCACAAAATCCCCAAACTTGTGTCTAAACTCTGTGGAGATGAAGGAAATGCAGTAATTGCAGCTCGTGTACAGCTCGCCGGATGTTATATCCGGTATGAAATTTCTGGATTCCGACAAACTTCCGGTACAGAGATGTTGTATCGAGTTTGTGGGAGAAAACAGTCAGGTGATTCTGGGTTTGTTGGGAAAAGAGATACAGCGTTTGATATGGCGGAGAACGGTGTGAAAACCGGCGGAGGAGGCGGCGGAGGATTTTACGCGGGGGAATATGAGTCGGTGTCTGTATTGGGACAGTGTGAGGGTAGTTTGGGAAATTCAGATTGTGGACAATGTGTAAAAGAAGGATTTAAGAAAGCAAAGAGTGAATGTGGAGAATCGAACTCGGGTCACGTTTTTCTCGATAAGTGTTTCGTTAGCTTTACTTATTACTCTCAAGGAGTTCCAGATATTACTCCTATTTCAGGTAATATATAATTAATTTTAGTTCTTTTATTCTTTAACAATATATTTAAATATATATTCATATTTGACTTTCATAAAAAACAACAATGTTTGTTATAAATAAGAGTTTATATTATATTAACATTGTATATGAGTTACTATAATCATAAATTCATGATTACTATAAATATTCTAGTGGGATTATGAAGTAGTTGAAATTAGCCAAATGGTTTGAAACGAAATAAAAAAATGCAATATAAAAATAGATAAATATGTTTACCCACGACATAAATAATTATCAAATCAATAAAAAGAATGTTTTTTAACTTGTACATCTTGTTTTTTTTCTTCTCTTTTTTAAGTTTTATTATATCTTTATATAAAATGACAATCTTTTAAATGAATTTGTAAAATTTGGTAAAATAATTCTTCTAAAAATGAAACTCTTTGCAGCTACATTTTTTTGGTAAAATATTACTATAATGTATTTTGGGTTCAAGTGTTATATTGTTTTCATTGAATCGTTTTTGTGTTTTCATATTTTAAATTGGTATTCAAAAGGTATATGCTTTATAATGATGCCGCAAAGAGTTGCTAATCAAAAAGCTATATTATTAATCTTTTTTGCTTTTTGGATCCCAATCCTGGGAAATTAGTGATAGCTACAATGTCTATATCTTTATATGATTTCGTTATCAAGTAAATAAAACATAAACAAATGGAAGCAAAAAAACAAAACTAGTGGAAACTTTAAACAAAAGAACAGATTTTGAGATTTTAGTATGTTGACATATCATTCAAGTTATCATTTGGAGACTATATAACATGGTTTATTTATTTTCTTATTATGGAAAATGTAATAGAAAACATAAAGGGTCATTAATGGGTGTTTGTTTGTGTGAGTAGGTGGAGAGAAGAGACAACACACACAAAGGACGATAGCTTTGGCTGTGGGAGGAGTTGCTGTTTTAGGTTTTGTAATTGTTTGTTTGTTGGTTCTAAGATCTGCCATAAAAAAGAAACGTAAATACGATGCTTATTGATTATTACTTTTTTGATTATATGCTTATTGATATTCATGTCCATGTTTTGACCTTAAATAAAGATCGATAAAATCGAACTAATTTCTGGTGAAAGAAGATAAGATTTTAACACATTCTGTTAGGATAAACTTGAATCAAGTTATTGCTTAAATAGATAGATTTGATAAGACAGAGATATTTTAAGAGAATAGAAACCAAACGAGTTCAAACTCATTTGAACTCGTTTGGTTTTTTATCTCAAATCTTGTTTTGTTAAGCCTTATCTTTTACTCATTCCGACTCATTTAGTTTTGCCTTATCTTTTACTCATTCCGACTCAATAAGTAGAAGGCTTGTTAAGCCTTATCTTTTGTTTTGGTTCTTGGTTTAGGCTCTTTTAATTGCTTCCTTGGGCTGTTGATCGTGTAGTTTCCTCTTTGGTTTCGATAGGTTGCTGAACTCGTTTATAGTTCGGTTTCTCCGTGAAGATGATAAAACACCTAAGAAATATGATTAAAATAACCATTAAGTTCAATTTCAGATGGTTTCTTGTAACCAAAAATTTCATAGTATAATACTATAGTTAGTTACTATTTGGTCATTTCAATGTTCAGTTATTTGTCAAGAACCCGAAACTTGGTCTTGTTTGTTTGCTGGTTTCTGGCGACCGCAACTAACAACCACGATCAAAACATGTTTGTTTTATGGTTGCTGGTTCAGCGATCGATCGCAGCGACTATCAAACGAATAAAAAATCATTTTTTGATTGTGGTCGCGGTCGCCAGCGACCAGCAAACGAATATGACCTAACTGAACATCTATTACCAGTTCAGTTTTGATTTTGGATTCCAGTTTTATGCCCAAAACTAGACCAAACCAAACTACTAAGATCCTCGGCCAAAGGAATTTTGATCAAAGATTAACTCTATGGTTAGTTAGCGTCAACCAAGAAGACTTTACAATGAGATCTCTGGACCAAGACAGAACCTAAAACATCTTTCTTCCTTAAACCCGTAATGAAAAAAAGACAAAACAACCAACTTGTTGTCTCAACAAACATATCAGAAAGAAGTATCCTCAAACTTGTATAAAACTCTAAGCCAAGTACGTTGAAGAAGAAGACCACAATCAAGGATTTTTGGTCATCTAGATAAAGGCCAAGCCATTCAAAGAATCTGGAATTCAACTATAGTAACAAGTTTCACAACTCTTAAGAGCATTAGAACTAACAAAAGCTTCAACATCAATGCCTAAAGATACTAACTTAATCTAAATTCTTGCAATAAACACAATTTCAACTTGAAAAATCATTATGAAGATAATATAATGAAACTTAAAACAAACAAGCTCCAACTTTTATGAATCATTCATGTGTAAATAAACACTCTCTTATACGAAACTTCGATCCGAGAAAAGCACATAACAGAAACTAAATAGAACAAAATACAAACAGAGAACCCTAATTCGTAAATAGAGTTTCTTACAATCCCCTTTGCACAGGAGAAGGAGGAGCTCCAAGGAGACTAGCTTGTTGAAGCTCCAATTCATTGAGCTGTGCTTCACGATCCATCTCAATAATCAATGGAACAACGAGAATCAGAAAAGTCGTCCCAGCGATCCACGCAGCTTTTCCAGTGCTGAAAAGCAATTTCTTCGATACTTCGACGGCATCTCCAGCGGCGCGTCTTCCTTGAGACACGATCTCGGAGTTTGAAATCTTTGCCAAGATGTTTTGATCTCCGCCGCTTGATTTCCCGGCTCCGAGTCTCTTCGCCGCCATTGATTGATTTTAGAGTTTTTTTTTTTAAATTGGACAGTTTCTGAATCGCTTTGTAGAGTAACGAGGGTTTCTATCATTAGGAGGTGTTTCTCAATATGATTGGGCCATGAAAGGCCCAGTAAATATATTACTCGGCCCTTATATTAATTGGACAGGTCATAAAATCTGTGTCATAACACTTAAAGGCCCAATAAAGGTTGTTCAATAATGAGGGTATGTATATTATGAAACAACAAAAGCCACACACATGTTGCTATAAGTCAACAAATGAATCAATGATTAGAAATGTTAAAAATAAGCTGTGTTTTTCCTAGAGGGCATAGTATTTAAGCAAAATGTTTAAGAAATGAATTAGAGTTTTAACTCTTCTTTTAATTACAATCCCAAATTTTATGGTAGATAACATGTTGTCATAAGAAATCAGTAGGTTCTGTTTAATCCACAGTCCGAAGACCAGTTTCTGATGGAACATGGTTATGGCAAATTTCTTGTATGTTGTGCTTATAAATATGTTTCAGTGATAAAAAATTGTCATTTCTTTTTGCTAGGTTTACTTCTATTATATTCTTTTTTCTCTGATATTCTTAGTTTGTTAGTGTTTTTTTTGTCAACAACAAATTATATTGGGACACAATTGACCGGCTTAATAGCCAAATTCTTACATAATGTAGGCGGGAGGACTCGATCCTTAATTGTGCAAATGAGTTATTAGTTGTGCAAATGATTTGTTTTAAATAGACTTACCGCCGACCACTAAGCTAAGAGCCATTTGTCATAATTTATTAAATTTTTTTTTGTTGTCAATATTGAGCCACAAATGGCCGGCCTATTAGCCAAGTTTTTGCAAATGCAAGTGGGGGGACTCGATCGCGGGATATACAAGTGCGCATGGCTCTTGTAGACTTACCACCTGCCATTAGACTAAATGTCACTTGCTCCTAATTTATTAGTTCTTGCAGTTGTTTTTTATCATTTTTTATTCATTATTTATTAATTTTTTTTGTCTATTTGTTTATCACTACAATTTATGTCAAAAACTAAAAGGATACAACAACTTAACTTTTTTGCCAAACACACAAAAGTTTTGTGTTGGCTTTGGTAAGCTCAAAATTTATTTTGGAGGTAATGAAAAAGCTCAGAAGGAAAGATCAAGACTTAAAATATTCAGGGTCAATTTAGTACAATCTCAAAACTTAAGGAGAAATTAATGAATGAAAGAAAGATGAGATCCAAATTTACTAATAAAAGCGCCTCCTCTTAATTGCCTTACCCTATCTATAGTGTTCACAAAACCCTTTAGATCTAAAATTTCCATTTTTCTCTGTAAACCCTTTATAATTCTCATTTCTTCTTCTCTCTCAGATCTGTTCTTCTTCAGTCGAACAGAGAGTGACTTCTCTCGTTTTTTCCTCCTATCTTGTTCACATCCTTGAAAATATTCGTTGTGATCTTCTTCGGATCTATAGGGTTTTTATAAATCCAGTTTGATCCTTTTGAGCTTTTTTTTTAGTGTTAATAATGGCGACTCCTTATCCTGGAGCGATGCAGGCGAGTTTCCGTTTTTGGAATTAATATTGATTTATACGTTTATATCGCTTTGTGAGTTCGGATTTGTGAATCGGTGTTTACTATGTGTTTAGGTGGGTTCATACTTTGTGGGACAGTACTATCAAGTGTTGCAGCAGCAACCAGATCTTATTCATCAGTTTTACTCTGACACTAGTAAAGCTATTCGTGTTGATGGTGATAACAGCGAGACTGCGAGTACTTTGCTGGTAAAAATCCTTCCTTTATGTTTCTACGAATCAATTCGTTTTTTAGTTAATAGAGTTCACAGGAATTTAATCGAGTTCTTTTGACTCTACTAAGTTGATAAAGATTTGTGTTTCGCTTACTTAAGCCGATGAAGATTATTAAATTAGTGAAAAGTTTCGAATGTGATCATTTTCCATCTCTGTGACTGCAGCATATTCACAACATGGTGATGTCATTGAATTTCACTGCGATTGAAGTGAAGACACTCAATTCAGTCGAGTCCTGGGAAGGTGGTGTATTAGTGGCGGTTTCAGGCTCTGTGAAGACCAAGGAATTCTCCAATAGAAGGAGTTTCATGCAGACTTTTTTCCTTGCTCCACAAGAGAAGGGTTATTTTGTTCTCAATGATATCTTTCACTTCATTAACGAAGGAACTGCCTTATATCAGCAACCTTCTTATGTATCTGAAACCAAGCATGAAGCTCAGCCAAATCCCCCAAGCCCTCAACCAGAACCTCAAGGTTTGTTTGATCACTCTTGAAAATGCAAATTACAGATGGTTTATGCATGATTTATTCTATGGAGGTGCATTTGTTTGTTTTTCTCATATCTGAAACTTTTATCGCTGATTCGAATTTCCAGATCTGGAGCAAGAGGCACGAGATTATGTGAATGCAGTCCAAATCAAAGATGATCTTGTCGATAAGTACAGTCTGCAAGAGGACCAACATCAACCACAGCAAGAAATCTATGAGGATGAAGTTGCTATTGAGGAAACACCTAGAGATGAAGTTGCAGTTGATGTAGTACATGAAATTAGGGCTACACCAGCAGAGGAACCCGTTGGTGAAAAATCAAAGATGAGTTATGCTTCCATTGTAAGTACACACTCTCTATGGCCATATATGGATGTTCAAAATAGTAGCCAAATAACGTATCTGAAAAAAAGACCTGGAAGCACATATGTCACTCTTTTGATTCATATTAGTGTCAATGTTTTACTCAGTAAGACCATAGACTGACTCTGTAAACGATAGTGGTGAGAAATTGGGATAATGATCTTGTACCATGACAGATAATGATCATTCGGTCTTGCCATTTGTACTTTTACTTTGCTTTTGACTCAGTTAAATTATTGAAACTTTGCTTATTTCTCTTTCCCTCAGTTAAAGGTTGCAAAGGAAGTACCAGCTGTACCTGCAGCTGCTACACAACTATCATATACTAAGAACTCTCAAGATAATAGTGAATGGGATCAACCACTGCGGAGCCCTTCCCCTCAGCTTGCTGCGCCTCCTGCCACTGTTCAGCAATCAAATGCTTATGGTACTGACTATGGAACAGAGGCAGAAGATGGCTCCGGATTTGACGATTGTAAGTTGTTTAATATTTTGGACCAGGAAAAGTTTGAAATTTCTCACATACTCGAAATTGCAATTGTGTAATCGTTATAGAATTAGTTAGACTTGGATGTGCTGATATTTGAATTCATTTGTCATTTCTGAATTGTATATTCAGTTATTTTGTTTGCTCTGTTACAGTTGAGTTCAAATCAGTGTACGTTAGGAATTTGCCTTCCAACATATCTGCTTCTGAAATTGAGGAAGAGTTTAAGAACTTTGGTACAATCAAGCCTGATGGCGTTTTCCTCAGAACACGCAAGGTAATAATCTTTGTTTCCTCGTGTTTTGCTTTGTATTCTTGTTTTCTTCAGTGACATGAAGAACCAAAACTAACAATCTTACGCAATCAAATATGCAGGATGTTATTGGCGTTTGCTATGCCTTTGTCGAGTTTGAGGACATTACTTCTGTCGAAAATGCCATTAAGGTCCAGATTCTTTTCCGCAATTCACTAGATCAATTGTTTTCGTCACTTCTCATTACACTTTGTTCTTATCGGTTTTGGTTTCCATTTGTGAAATAATAAATAGGCTTCTCCTATATATTTGGGTGGAAGACAAGTATACATTGAAGAACGAAGACCTAATCCCGCTGGTGTTCGCGGTGCAAGTAAGTCTGCCTTTGAAACTTTCCTCTGTGCCCAACAAATTCTGGAACATAAAACTCTTGCGTCATCTACATGTAACTCATTTTGAGTGTGATCACTATTGCCTAACCAGGAAGAGGAGGAGGACGAGGAAGGGGCGGTTACCCAACAGAAGCACCAAGAGGCCGATTTGGTTCTCGAGGGTCTGGAAGAGGAAACCAGGATGGAGGCGACTACAGGCCAAGAGGTAATGGTTACTACCGTGGTGGCCGGTAAAGGAGAATCTCTTCAAAGTTTTAGGGCAATCAAGAATGAAGGTTTTTGGTTCTGGTTATCCTTAATCTACTAAAGAAGAAAGTAGTTTGTAACTTCTTTTTTTTTGGTTGGGTTTGGTTTTGGCTTAAGGAAACAAAGATTTTGGTTTATATATGTTTTTGTCTTTTAGATTTAGGGCTTTGACTCTTACCCTTCTTTCAGAATGGTTTTAGTTATGTAACATTTCAATTATTTTGTTCGGAACTTCAATGTGTTGACGTGTTTCTTTATGTTCCTCCTCAGAGACATTCAGCTTTAACTTTTGAAAAGGTAAATTTTGTGTCGATCATTTATTGGAACAAACTCAGAGAAATTACCTCTATTGAAGAAACATGAAACCTTCTCTCTTCGTTCTTCTATTCCTCAGTGGCCTTCAGGTAATTTCTGATTCCATTCCTGTCTCTGTCTGATTCTGATCCAATTCACATGATGTGAACCAAATCTTAGGACAAGTCTTTACTTTTTCAATTTGATCATCAGGTCAAGGTTTTGGTTCAGGAAGAATCAATCTTGGAGAATTAGAAGTTGCTGAAGTTACAACTTTTGAATTCATATGGCGATATTGTTCTCCTTGAGACAGCAAAAAGAGTGTTTCCTTCTACAAACTAGACAAATTACCAGAAGGTTTCCATTGTTTAGGTCATTAGAGTCAATCTGATTCTCATCTCTTGAGAGGGTTTCTTCTAGTAGCAAGACAAACAGAGTCTTCTGAATCGAAAAAGCCTGCACTTGCGCAACCACTTGATTATACATTGGTCTGGAGCTCAAATGACTTATCAACAGAACATCAAAGCCAATACTGTGGTTACTTCTGGTTACCACAACCTCCTCAAAGATATAAATCACTTGGATTTTGTTGCACGTTTGTTCCAATTTTGTTGCATGTTTGGTTAATCAAGACTATCTTTAACTTTGTACTGTGAAAAATTCAAACCCTTAATATCGAAATCATTAGTTATTTTATTCTAACAACTAAGATCTACGTCCGACCAAAAAAAAGAGAATCGTATTACATTACGAGGATTATGCGACTATTAATCGGAACCGTTGAGCAGCATTCTGAAATTGTATTTCTATTAGACTTTAATCTTTATGTGGGACTCATATGGTAACTAAGGACTAACAAAACGACAAGCAGTTTGCGTATATCTGACGTGAACAGCAAATAGTTGCCAAAAAGATTCTGCAAACCCACGAAAAAATGGACGAAAATGAACTATACACAAATGTGGAACTAAGTTCTGGTTTAAAGCTACCATGGTTTCTGGTTATCTAACCAATCCTACGGTTTATTTTGGTTTTCCTAGTCTTCTAACCGGTTCTCCGACTTGTTTGGTTTGCCCGGTCCCCAGATACGGATGGTCTGGTCATCACTTGCAGAGGCCAGCATTCGAGGATTTCTCGGGTTCCAGCTCACACAGTTCACAGTCATGGAATGACCTGATAACACTTCAAGAGGCTTTGCGTTCTTCAGACTCCATATGTAAACCTGTGAACATATAATAATCTCAGTGAAAATCATCAAAAAGTTACTGTGTCGGTTCTCAGATATGTAATGTAAGTACCTGTGAATCCTCGCTTCCACTGGCAATGAATGAACTTTGCAACCCACCAAAACATGACCGTATTACGTACTTGCTCTGCTTGTGACCCGAGAACTTCAATGGTTTTTTCCATTCTCCAGCAAGATCCCAAAGATGTATCTCCTGACTGCATAAGTTGACTATAAAGAACTTACCATCACCGGAAATCGAAAGGGAAGTAATTGGCTGTTCCTCAGAGATAACACGTTCGACTTTTGTCTCCAAATTCAAGATCCGGATCTCTTTATCTGAAAAGACAGTGATCATGCTCTCACCATCAGGTGTCACAGCCAAATCCACTACCTATAGGGAAATCATACGTTTCAAATTTCAACTATTCAAAGACCAGAACAAAGAACCTATAAGCAAACATTTTTCACCAATACCAACCTTTGGAATTCTCGTTCCTCTCCAGGCTTTGATCTCATTTCCATCAGTATCCCACATTACAATACCTTTTTCTGGGTCAGAACTGCCACAGACAAGCCGAGTTGAGTCAGGGAACCATGCACACGAGCTGACCGTGAATCCGCTATTGTTATTTCCAAATGTGTGTGTTAACACACTTGTGTCAACATCCCATAGCTTAAGAACCTCACCGTTTCCACATGTAAGCAGCTTAGTATCGTCAGGGCTCCATGAGACAAAAGAAACTGGATTTTGGTGGCTCTGAAGTTTGTGTTTCAGTTCCACTTTGTTGTCATCCAGTACCTAAAACAAGTTTAAGTGCAATACTAAATTATATCAATCTGTCACAAGACCATCTTTATTCCTTAAACACACAGTCCCAAGCTCTCACGTAAGAACTAATGCACCACACAAATACTAAGACCTAGTTACACTGGTTCTTTTGATATAAAACAAAAAGTTATATTGTGTCAAGACAATATATAAGTTACAAGGTAAGACACCCACATGTTAATTCTATTAATTCTATTGTCATATAAGCCATTATATGACAATATATTGTTGTCATATAATGGCTTTCTACCTTATATACCAAGCTTCAAGGTAAGACACCCACATGTTAATTCTATTAAATCTTTCCACCTCACTGCGTGTAGAGATATACAAGAAGAAACCTCATAAGGTTATCTTACCCATCAGAGCTAGTTCATGTGGTCTCTTTTTTCAATGACATTAAGTAAAGAAAAAAGAAACCAATGATCTAAAATATTTACCTTCCAAATCATAGCTGTACAATCGCTTGATGCAGTGGCCAGATATTTACCACTATTAGAGAATTGCACAAACCACACTTCATTTCTGTGTGCCATCAAGATCTGCAAGGTATTAAGAGATTGAGAACTATAACAATCACAAAAGTCTGCAAGACATGACTTTCTGGTGTATAATACCACCAAATTGTAACTGTATCCGTCTATCATTATTTATAGAAATCTGAGGCAGCTTGTCTTAGACAATGTTGTTCATAGCAGTCTCAAAATCAAAATGTTAACAAATGGGTTCGTAAGGCAGATAAAACAGAAAAAAAGAAGCACCTGGACTGTTTCTGAAGGAATTTGGTCTCTACCGCAACAGTGATCCTTGTAGAGTGATACAGTATCGCACGAGTTATGATACAGACATGTATCAATCTGGTGCATCACAGCAGTCTCAACCAAATGTTCCAACCTTCCCTCAGGAATAACAATTGGCAAGGGAATCAACTTCTCCAATTCAACCAACAGCCTTTTCCTCGAATTTTGTATTAAACAGTTGTCTACTTCACCGGATTCCATCTCTTTTGAAAAAATAATATCATAAGCAAGCCTGTGAGTCTTGTCTTTCCCCACTTGTAACATTGGAGCTTGCTTCTGTAGCACATTTAAGGCTGAAGACATATCACCCCTTCTCAAAAACTCAAACAACCACTGCTTAAACACTAGATACAAAGCTGTGTTTCTCGTGTCATCCTTAACATTATCAAAAATCCTGTCGAGGATCACTATGCAACTATTCCAATTGCCACTCAAAACTTTCACTTCTAGAGACTCAACGTCAGCGGTTTTATACAAGACGTTCGACTCTTGTTCCAGACAAGAAGCAGATTTCTTGAATCCTAAGGAGTATAAGCATTGGACCAGAATCCTGATGAATTCATGTTTCTTCAACAACCCTTTTGAACCTAATATCTCCCTTAAACAGTTCTCCATCTGAATCACTCTAAGCTAAAAGGCAAAATTTCTCACGTAGGGATGATGACTTATTAAGATACTCAAGCAGAAGTTATCAACAGAAATCATCAACATTAGGTAGTTGAAACGTCCACAAATGTCACAACTTTCCCGCTGAAATTTGACTTTCTTCACCAATAATTCAAATAACTCAAAATTCTGTAAACAGTGAAAAGCATAAAAAAATCAGAAAGAAACACAGAAATTTCACTGAATAATTTCTCAACAAAATCACTCACCCAAAACGAAATTTAAACGTAAAAGGCAACAAATCAATCCCAAAAAAGAAAGAAAACCAAGTGTTTCGCACATAAATAGTGTAATTGAATCGAAAAGCGATTTGATTCGAATTTGACGTACGAGGTGTTATCGGCGGAGTATCTCGGAGACGGTGTGGTGGAGCCGTCGTGGCTAAATTATATAAGAGAGTAGAGACCTAAGATTGTATATGAATCGAGAATGGAGATTGAGAGGTTGAATAAAATAATGCCATGGAGATTGAAGTCTTGGGTTAGTGTTGGATTGAGAAAGCTTCCGGTAGAATTATCCGGCGAGAAAGGACCGATGGGACTTAAGGAGATGAATAATTGGTTCGGTGATGAGCGATCGTGATAATTTCCCGGTTGGATTTTTTTTTTATTAATGGGCTTATGATATCTGATAAATGGGCCTCAGTTATTTTATTTTTCAGGCCCAAATATAGAATTATTATGCTACATGCTAATAATGAAAGCTTTCTGGTTAATTTTATCGAGGCAAAAGCCAAAGATAATTGCACACACACGATTTGAGTCGGTAGCTCAGTAAATAGTCGTTACAGAGAAAAGACAAAAGTCACACAAATACATGGATGAAGCAAAAGAGAACCATTGCTGTTATCATTCGCTGGTACTGAGAACACAACGAAGGCAACTACCTTCGTGCAATAGATCAAAAGCCTTATTGATCTCTCCCAAGCTCAACTTGTGCGTTATGTATTCATCAACTTTTATCTCCTGAAACATTCGAACTCACGCATATTCAGTTAAGAGTTTGAAAGAGAAGTCTATAAACAAGAATCGTTGCTCAAATCGAAAGTTTTTTGTTGTTGTTGTTGTTGTTGTCACCTTTTTCATGTACTTTTCTACAAGCCATGGCACTTGGGTTCGACTCTTGAAACCACCAAAAGCTGTTCCTTTCCATACACGACCAGTCACGAGTTGGAATGGTCGAGTTGATATCTCTTGTCCTGATGCTGCCTACACCAACTATAACTGAAGTTCCCCACCCCTGCAACCACATCGTCATTAGCTCTTAACCATACTCTTTTCGTCTATTAGTTTTTTACCTGTTTCTTCTAAGTATTGTACATGGATGGACTTACCTTATGACAGCACTCCAATGCAGCTTCTCATCACAGAGACATTCCCAATGCACTCAAAGCTGTAGTCCACACCGCCATCAGTGAGATCGACAATCACTTCCTGAATTGGCTTTTGATGATCTTTTGGGTTCACAAATTCGTTAACACCAAACTTCTTTGCTGAAATTCCAACCAAGGAACTCAATGAACTGTCCCAAAATCACTTTAACCAAGCCAGATGAGTAAAAAGATAAGAACATCTTACCAGTTTCATACTTCTTGCTATCGATATCAATGCCAATGATCCTTGAAGCACCAGCTGTTTTCGCACCCTCAGCAACCTTTCCATTGGAAATTTGAAAAAAGTTAGCAACAGGTTTCTTTTCCTTGCAGAAGAATGGAACTATGTTGCTTTAGAAAGTTTGAGGAAGTAGCTTACAGCAAGTCCAACAGTGCCAAGACCGAAGATGGCAACATTTGACCCTGCTTCTACTTTTGCAGTATTCCAAACTGCTCCAAGGCCTAATGGGATGCACCGATGCAGATACAAAATATTCTGTTAGGACCATAAAGCTCGTTTTATATGACCTAAAACTAGCAGAAAGAGGAGAAAAGAGGACAGAGTGGAAACTTCAGGTTCTTTTCAGAAAGCATATAGATGATAGTACAGAACCACGTAGATCAGTCTTATCAATGGTGTTAAATTAATAAACATAATGACTTCATGACGTTCGAAAATTAAGGCATGTCGAAATACCTTAACCTATGTGGAATGAAATCAAGAGAAACAAGTAACAATTACTGCACTTAGATTAGTTAAATTCTTACCAGTGGGAACACCACACCCAAGAAGGCATACTTTCTCCAAAGGAGCGTTAGGATCAATTTTGGCAACGCTAACATCATGAACAACAGGTATACTGACTAAACGTGGAGGGTACCCATGAAGTGATAGATGGGTTTTCCATTAACTGAGAAGCGGGTCTTGCGGTCATTCATCATAACTCCAACACCAGTAGCAGATCGAACCTTGCCACAAAGGTTGGTCTTTCCAGATTTGCAAAATTTACACTCACGGCACTCAGCTTGATAACAAGGAATTACATGATCTCCAGGTTGAACTTCTGTTACCCCTTCACCAACACTCTCAACAACCCTGTGCCCAGCAAAAAATGATGAAAAATCTAAAGCACTGAGGAGATCTATCTCAACAATCAAAGAAGCCTTAAAGCTGGATTTGAAGATGATGAACATTTATACCCAGCAGCTTCATGACCGAGAATACAAGGAAAGAGACCTTCAGGATCCTGCAATCAAACATATTGCAATCAGCATATGGAGTAGTCAAACCTGAATCATTAATCAACAACAATCAGGAGCTAATGGATAAAATCTGATAAATCGCCTCAAATCAACCAAACATTCTAATTAAGACGTAATCGAACATTTTGACTCAGCCTTTGGAGATAATTGATTCACTAATTCATAACAGATCAGGAATCAACGAAGAAAAAATCAATAAATCGACAGAAAAAGGTTATTCAGATGCACAAACCAACGAACATGGAGAGAACTAACCTTGCCGCTCCAAGTGTAGGCGTCAGTGTGACAAAGAGCAGTGTAGAGGATCTTGATCCGAACCTCGCCAGCCTGAGGTGGAGCCACTTGCACATCTTCAATGACCAGAGGCTTGTTTGGCTCATAAGCCACCCGCAGCTACGGGAATCGGCGTAAAAAAGGCGAAACAAATCAGAAAATCACAATTATAGATAGGGGTTCTACAAATATCCTTAGAAATCAGCAAGTACTGCTACTATAGTCAAATACGGAAGGAGATTGAGAGGAGTAGAAGGATCCAGGATAAACATTAATACCTTTGCATGTTATAACCTGACCTTGAGTCGCCATTGACGCAGTAAGAAATTACAGAGATAGAGAGAAAAGAAGCAGTGGCAAGTGTCGTGTGGTGGTGATCGTTTCTTCTATTTTTCATTTCATGCCTAAATACGGGTCGGATCTAACCGGTTCGGGTCGGGTCGGGGTCGGGTTATTAATAATGTAGTGAGAAAAGTCCGATTTAGAAGTGGCCCGAGACTCGACCAATAGTGACATTTTTGTTTTATCAAACATTAATAGTGACATTAATCATAGATAATTAATAAATATCTGAATTTGAATAATGTTCTTCTGGATTCATTAGTCCATAATCCTAGGATTAGACGCAAGTGTCATATAATTACGATTTATCTATTTTGGATCGTTAAAGTGAGTTTCAAAGCTAGCCCATTTATTTCGATTTTAGGCTTTTCTTTGTCGTAAAGGCCCAATTGATTTATTTTCGGCTCTAAAGGCCCAATTCTATTTAGGTTTAATTTGAGCTTATATCACTCAGCTCACGATAAGAAGATCGGAAGAGAGTTCATCTTTCAGCTCACGATCTCACTATCTTCGAATCCTTGGTGTGAACTAGAGTGGGATTTTATCTGATTTTCTCTCACGATCAAATTCTGAAAGATGCAGGTTTGCTTTCTTTCAATTCAAAACCCTAGTTTTATTTTTCCCTCTTATCTTCAATCTTACACAATTTTCTTACGATTAGCTGAAATCTGGGGAATATTATCTTTCAGGTCTTAATAAAGTTTAGCTTTCAGCTAGTTAATGTAATCTCACCATTTTGTTTGTACAGGCAAGTGATAGGTTTAACATAAATTCTCAGCTTGAGCATCTTCAAGCTAAATATGTTGGTACAGGTCATGCGGATTTGAGCAGATTGTGAGTTTTGTTTTCTTTCCATTTGGAATTTTCCTCCAGGCTTATATATTGTGGTGGGGACTAATAGTGAATTATGTATGTGTCTGTGTAGTGAATGGGCTGTGAATATTCAACGTGATAGTTATGCTTCGTACATTGGTCACTACCCTATGCTTTCTTACTTTGCAATCGCTGAGAATGAATCCATTGGCCGTGAACGCTACAACTTCATGCAGGTTTGCTTTCATTTATATCCTGTATCTCTCTTATTTCATCTCAATTCAAAATGTTAATTGTGTTTTAGTTGTTTCTTTACTTTAGCTGATTGGGTTGTTCTTTCAAATGGTTGATATGATGTTTTTGATTATCTTCTTAGCTCTCGTGTAAGATAGTGTCTCTTCATTATGTAGAGTAATTTCTTCACTTCGTTGCTTTGTAGCTTTTTATTGAAGTTTAGGCTGCTTGAATTAAGATATTTGGCTATTAGCTTTTGATGATCAATCGACCTTTTTCTATGGGTTACAATCAGTTGAAAGGTTATTATCAGTCTACATTGATAAAATTATGGGCTTCTAACACAAAAGCAATTGGCAGTGACTGGATTGCCCCCTAAATCATATATATTAGGTTAGAGTCACCTAAACTTTTGATGTGGTATATGCCTAACAACGAGTGGATTGAACGCTAGATTATATATATTAAGTTAGAGTAATTTCGATGTGGGATATGTCACCATCTAACATAAGTTGTGTAACATTAAAGTTTGCAGCTTAGTTACTAGTTTAGCTGAACAAAAGGAAATGATAAAAATTGGAGGTCTTAGAACTTTTAATTAAGTGACATAGACAGTGAGAAATTAACCCTTCCTGTATGTTCATTCTACAAGTTCATGTTTGATTCAGAATTAGTGGCAAATGCATTAGCTTATGACTCCCAAAAAACTCATTTGGTTTTGCAGAAAATGCTTTTACCTTGTGGCCTTCCTCCAGAAAGAGAAGACGACTAAGAACAGCTTTTGTAAGTGTTTGGCAATTGGATGAAGATAAACAATTTATCTCTCTACATCTTGGAATTCCTTCTATTAGAGCTATTGTGGAAAACTCATTATGATATCTATATATATGTATATTTTTTGTTTTTGTTTTGCAAACTCTATCATTATGTGGTAGTTTCTTATCAAATCCTGTCCAAAACCTTACAAACTCTTTTATACGTACGTTTGAAAAAATTATCATACCAATCATTCATTAAGAAAAATTGAAAGAGACAAAGATCGTTGAAATAAAGAACTTAAAAGGAAAAAATAGAGTAAACTTATTGGATTTTGTCAAATAGTATTCAAATATTTAAAAATTGGTTAGGGTCTTTGGTCTTATAATAACCAAAAGCTTTATCATAATCTCAACAACTCACAGCTAAATCAAATTGAACCAAACTATAAAATGCCACTATCTCTCTCCCTCTTCTCTTAGAATGATCCTCTATTTATAGTTTCAGGTCTCTTTCTCATGATAACATTTGGATCTTATCTCTTATCTTCAAAAGATATTCCGGAGATTTCTGGAATATTTCCTAAAATTTCATAGCATTTACTTTTTTGGACTTGAAATGGACTTTCTTTCTTATGGATCAAACTTAATTATGATGATGGATCCCAAAAGCGAACCATGTTCCAACACCTAAGCTTGATTTTCCCTTTTCTTTCAAAAATGAACTTAAATTTCGGTTTGAAATATTATCTTTCATATTTCAAACGGGAATGAATTTGAAATCGTTTTTGAAATAAAAGAAAAAAATCAACCCTATGAATTATTCAAAATAAGATAAGAAATGAATAAAAATTTTCAAAAACCAATTTAGTTTTCGGTGGTTTCAGAGT
>JAKUCM010003415.1:0-22424 GCA_023374145.1 Lepidium sativum
TCAATGTTGTGGTATTCTCTAAAAGTTTAATTACAAGTTGTTTGAGAGTTTTTTTAGTTTTGAGGATATTTTTTAAAACTAATAAGAAGAATTGTTCTTATCTATTTTGTGTTAAGAGTTATAATTCTTTAATGGGACGGTTGCTTTTACTCATTAATAAGTCAAAGTCAAACTGATTTTATGCTCACAATATTCAAGGGCTCTCTGGACATCAATTATTTGTTAATTATGTACATCAACATTGATTTAATATATTGAGTTACGTTGGAACAAAAAAAAATTGCATACAATTCTTTTTTTTGTCAACTCATTAATAATCCACAAAAGTGAAGAGTTGTTTACAAAACTTGAATTATTAGATGTCTTTATGATAATACAGAGAAAGTATCGATTTTACGATCCAAAAACTTCAAAATTACATGAAAATAAAAAGATCTATAAAAACATTTTAACCTTGCAAAGTCCTCTAATAAAATTTGAAAAATGGTTAATAGATAAGATTTTCAAAACATATTTTACATCGCTACCTCAATTTCTGTTCGGGGATAGCCCAAAGATTTAAAAATGCGTGCAATTCATAGATTTAAAATTTAAATAAAAAGTGTTTATCGTTGAAAAGTAAAGTTATATAGTAAAACGGTAATATCACATAACGGTAATGAATAGTCTGACCAAGAAAAAAACGGTAAGAAATAGTGATTCACGGTAGATGAACGAATACACCAAAATGGCTCACCCACTAGCGGCCCAAAAGAGAAAGGCCCATTATATAACAAACGTTAGCAATTGAGATCCACTTATATATTATGCCATTAGCTCTACAAGTTTTTGTCATTTCTCAACGGCTCTTTTCTTTTGCAGGCGATTTTTCGAAATCTTTCTGTAAGTTTACTCTTTACTCGATTTCTTCTTATCTCGTTTAGGGTTTTGTTTTGCGAACACGATAATCTTCACTCGTAACTTTCTCTGGCTTCAGAATATTCATTTTTTTCTGTAAGTTTTTCACTCGTTTTTGTCTTGATTTTACTCGATTTCTTCCAATTTTGTTTAGGGTTTCGTTAGATTGTGTCTTTAGAACGATGATTTATTTTCTCTTGTAAGGACGAGGGAGGAGGAAAAGAGAGAGATCATTTTTTTCTTAAGTTGTTTCACTCGTTTTAGTTTTGAATTACACGATTTCGGTTTAATTTATCAAAGATTCAGGCTTTTTTTCTTTGAAATGACTTATTAGGGTTTCAAAATTTCTACAAAATTTTAGGTTTCTTTTGTTATTAAAATTAGGTTTCAAAATTTCTACAAAGTTTTAGGTTTCTTTCTTCAAATTAAAATTAGGGTTTCAAAATTTATATAATTTGATTCTCGTTTTAGTTTTGAAGTACTTAATTTATGTTTTCTTCTTCTTCTTAGTTGTCTTTGAAACAACCCTTCTCATTCGTTTGAATTTCAGGTCAAACAACAAGAAAAGATTTTTCTCATTGATCATATGTTCTGAAGGATCCTTCTACAACGTCATCTCTTCAGGTAAAGTCTCTGAACTATTGTTACTACATTTTCCAATTCATTGTGTATTTCAAATTCTAACTTGGGATATTTTTTGCCCCTCTTTGGTGATATTTCAATCAAACCATAGTCCCGAAACTAGAAAAAAAACAGCTCTAAACTTATTGATGTTTCATACTAGTTGCCTAAGGATCATCAAAGGAGAAAAGTGAACATAAAAAGCCCCTAAAACTCTAATAATTCTATCCGATTGTTTGAGCTCACTTAATGGTGTCTCATACTAGCTGCCTAAAGATCATCTAAGGGGAAAAGAGAACATAAAAAGCCCCTAAAACTCTAATATCTCTGTCCGATTGTTTGAGCTCACTTAATGGTGTCTCATACTAGTTGCCTAAGGATCATCTAAGGGGAAAAGGGAACATAAAAATCCCCTAAAACTCTAATATCTCTGTCCGATTGTTTGAGTTCACTTAATGGTGTCTCATACTAGTTGCCTAAGGATCATCTAAGGGGAAAAGGGAACATAAAAAGCCCCTAAAACTCTAATATCTCTGTCCGATTGTTTGAGCTCACTTAATGGTGTCTCATACTAGCTGCCTAAGGATCATCTAAGGGGAAAAGGGAACATAAAAAGCCCCTAAAACTCTAATATCTCTGTCCGATTGTTTGAGCTCACTTAATGGTGTCTCATACTAGCTGCCTAAGGATCATCTAAGGGGAAAAGGGAACATAAAAAGCCCCTAAAACTCTAATATCTCTGTCCGATTGTTTGAGCTCACTTAATGGTGTCTCATACTAGCTGCCTAAGGATCATCTAAGGGGAAAAGGGAACATAAAAAGCCCCTAAAACTCTAATATCTCTGTCCGATTGTTTGAGCTCACTTAATGGTGTCTCATACTAGCTGCCTAAGGATCATCTAAGGGGAAAAGAGAACATAAAAAGCCCCTAAAACTCTAATATCTCTGTCCGATTGTTTGAGCTCACTTAATGGTGTCTCATACTAGCTGCCTAAGGATCATCTAAGGGGAAAATGGAACATAAAAAGCCCCTAAAACTCTAATATCTCTGTCCGATTGTTTGAGCTCACTTAATGGTGTCTCATACTAGTTGCCTAAGGATCATCTAAGGGGAAAAGGGAACATAAAAAGCCCCTAAAACTCTAATATCTCTGTCCGATTGTTTGAGCTCACTTAATGGTGTCTCATACTAGTTTCCTAAGGATCATCTAAGGGGAAAAGGGAACATAAAAAGCCCCTAAAACTCTAATATCTCTGTCCGATTGTTTGAGCTCACTTAATGGTGTCTCATACTAGCTGCCTAAGGATCATCTAAGGGGAAAAGGGAACATAAAAAGCCCCTAAAACTCTAATATCTCTGTCCGATTGTTTGAGCTCACTTAATGGTGTCTCATACTAGCTGCCTAAGGATCATCTAAGGGGAAAAGAGAACATAAAAAGCCCCTAAAACTCTAATATCTCTGTCCGATTGTTTGAGCTCACTTAATGGTGTCTCATACTAGTTTCCTAAGGATCATCTAAGGGGAAAAGGGAACATAAAAACCCCTAAAACTCTAATATCTTTGTCCGATTGTTTGAGCTCACTTAATGGTGTCTCATACTAGCTGCCTAAGGATCATCTAAGGGGTAAAGGGAACATAAAAAGCCCCTAAAACTCTAATATCTCTGTCCAATTGTTTGAGTTCACTTAATGGTGTACTAGTTGCCTAAGGATCATCAAAGGGGAAAAGGGAACATAAAAAGCCCCTAAAACTCTAATATCTCTGTCCGATTGTTTGAGCTCACTTAATGGTGTCTCATACTAGTTGCCTAATGGTGTCTCATACTAGTTGCCTAAGGATCATCAAAGGGGAAAAGGGAACATAAAAAGCCCCTAAAACTCTAATAACTATGTCTGATTGCGTGAGCTCTAAAACGTAATGGTGTCTCATACTAGTTGCCAAAGGATCATTAAAGGGGAAAAGGGAACAAAAAAACCCCTAAAACTCTAATAACTATGTCTGATTGTTTGAGCTCTAAAGTTAATGATGTCTCATATTAGTTGCCTAAGGATCATCAAAAGGGATAAGGGAACAGAAAAAGCCCCTAAAAATAAACAGCTTTGTCCAAATGTTTGAGCTTAAATGTTGATGAAATCTCATACTAGTTGCCTAATGATAAGGTTCAACCTAACTTCAGAGATTATACACAATGAGATCACAAATACTCTAATCTAAGCAGTCATTAAAAGAAGTTATATACGGGAGCTGAAAATAATGCATACACAGAAACACATCTGGATGTGTGTGCTTTATAACTAAAAGTTGTTATATGGGAGTTTGCAACACAAGTACATATCAAAACAATTGATCGTGAGAGAGTTGCCTAAACTGATAAGAAAAACCAACGGCTTAAAAATGATTATTTGGTTTAAAAAGAATGGGGAAATGGGAACTGATCAAAAACCCCTAGAAACTAATAGTTTCAGAGATCATACACAATGTGATCAGAAAACTCTAATCTAAGCAGTCTTTAAAAGATGTTATATGGGAACTCAAAAGAATTGCATACACACAAACACATCTGAATGTGTGTGCTTTATAACTGAAGGAAGTTATATGAGAGTTTGTAACACAAACCTGCAACCTAAAGCAGGATATGGAAATGACAAAATCCTGTAAAGCTTTTAGAGTTAAGAGTTTATACACACAAGAAAGGATCGTAACAAAAGGAGTGTAAGAGACTAAATGAATTAAACAAGTTCTGATTTATGTAAATTTTAACAATATTAAATGAACTAAACAAGTTTCTTTTTAAATTCAGATTCCAAAGAGATTTCAAATGTCTGTAGACTTCAAGATAGGTATGTATATCTCTGAAAGTTGTATTTAATTGGCTATATATATACACGTAAAACATGGTAGAGAGTGAAGATTTGATATATATTTAAACATCTACAACAAGATTGTTTGAGAGATAGAAAACAAAACTTTGTTGAAAATGAATTCTGCATATCAGACCTCAGGTATGTAATCAGCTGAGATTTTACATTTTATTAATGAAACTAGCTTCCCATTTGATGAACTAGTCTAGTCTCGTGAGTATTTGTTTGCAGGTTTACCTTTTGATAACTTCTGCATCCGCGATGTGCCTTCCTAATATCCGTAGCTCTGAGAGCCAAAGGTTAGACCTTTACACTCATTAGCAACCTGTGTAAAATAGCGAATTTTGAGAACTGAAAAGCTCTGGATATATTTTACATGTATTTATTGGAGAAGAAACCATTAATATATCTGCTTAACCAGATTTCTACAAAAGCCAGAATGAACATACTTCTGACTGAATGCAAAGAGACAAAAAAGGTATTGTTTCATCTCCACTTGGTACTATCACATCATAAGTGGATTTAGACTCTGATAGTTTGGATCGTGAGATCAAAAGAAGCTTGAACGTTGTCAAGCGATCCAACGCTTGTGTGGTTCACACATCATCAAGAATCACTAGCTTCTGTAAGCCCTCAAACTGAAAATTGCAATCTGGAACTGAATTTACTGTTCACAACCAAATAATGCATACTTCTTTGATTCTTGCATACTTACAGAATCATTGTGATTGATGTATACATACATAAATGCATACTTCTTTGATTCCTGCATACATACAGAATCATTGTGATTGATACACACATACATAAATGTTGCATACTTACAGGATCATTGTGATTGATGCATACATACGTAAATGCTGCACACTTACAGAATCATTGTGATTGTCTGATTGATGCATACTTCGTTGATTCCTTTCATTGTTTATTGTTTCTTTGTTTACGTGCTCAATGAATATGCTTGTTCTATTCCCTGCTTTTGTTGCTTCCTTGATTGTATGCTCTTTTGCTCAATTTGTTTGTTTTCTTGCTTCCTTTGCTTCTTTGATTCTTTTCTTAGTAAAATTCTTCTTCCATTGTTTATCTCTTCGATATGTACTCGAGTTTCTCAAGAATCAGAGATTTTGATACAAAGTGACCTGAAAAAAAAACAGTTGTAAATTAATCATCTAACTCATTAAACAGAAGAAACAGTCTCATAACACATTAACCACAAGTCAGAAATCCAAAATTTCTCTGAATTTGTGAGCTCTATCATCAAAACAACATCTTGTTAATTCGATTTACAAACATAGAACAATATACAGGGCAAAAGAAGAAGATAAATACTTTCATTAAAAAAACTTCATTGTCTGTTTGACCTTTCTTTTAATTTAAAATAGCCATTTAATTTTGTCACAAGAACCCAGTTTTGACACTTAGCCCAATGGTCTAAATAGGAGTAGAAAAATTTGGACTTAGCGAGAATCCAACTTATTGTGGTTTTGGTAGATGTAAATATATTGAGAAAAAATGCAAGACTTATTTCAAGACAGAAATTTTGACTGCAATTAGAAGGGGAATCTCCCAACAATCAGAATTACAAAGACCAAAAGGATTGAAAAATAACAAAGCAGAGGCACACAAACGCTCTCTGAAAATAGGAATGATAGGTAATAAGAATCATAAGAGATCTGTTTTATTCTTCAAACGTTGGAACCATTCTCTTCAATCTCTTTACTGGTTCCTGAGTCTTGTGTCCTCTTTAATCCTCCTGAGCTAGAGGAACAGCCTGAGCCTGTAAGAAAACAAAAGAGTACTGCATTAGAGACCGACAGACAAAAGTTTCATTCTTTTGATACCAAAAGGGTTTAATAATGCATACCAATGGGCGATACTTCAATGCATAGAACATTTCAAGGTAACGGCGAGCCTCAAGACGGTCAAGGTTCGAAACATGCTTCCAGAATCCATATACACCAGTCAATGTCAAGAGCCTCTGTGAGTAAATTTGCCATGTGTATCTGCAAAAGACCCATAAAGGATAAGTCAGCTAAACTTGAAAATAATCTAGTGAACTTGTAAGAGAAACAAGGTATGATGAGTTTTACTTTTCTTCGATCCTCTGAAGCCCTCCTTTGGAGATCTCATCCCAGTGAGATGGATCCTCCTTACACTTGGTGAAAAAATCAGCAAGAGTATCAGCTGCTTGATCACCATGGTATGGGTCAATGTGGAAACCAGATTTACCATGCACAATGATCTCAGCTGGACCACCTTTGCAAGTGGCGAAAGTCGGTAACCCACATGTCATGGCTTCCACGACAGTCAACCCAAAGGCTTCATACAATGCAGGTTGCACAAACGCACCCTTGGTGTCACAGATGTATCGGTACAGCTCACCGTTCCTAACTCTGTTCATCTGAGAGGAGATCCACCTGAACTGACCGTTAAGCTTGTATTCCTCAATGAGATCATACATTTTCTTCATCTCGGCCTTCTCTTCATTGTCTTTTGACTCTTTCCTCCTGTCTCCTCCCACAACCACCAAGTTGACTAGCTCACGCAGGCGAGTATTCTTTCCATACCATTCAACAAGACCAGACAAGTTCTTGACGCGGTCAAGTCTAGCCATTGTGAAGAGGATTGGCTTATTCCTGTCCTTGAGTACACATCTGTTTCACAAGAAATTCAGAAAGATTAGATCTACACTAAACACGTTAAAAGAGACTAAGACCAAAGATTCAACAAAAGCTTACAGGTGCTCTTCGTTTTCAACATCGCTGTAGAGGAGTTCCTCAATCTCAGTGTGGAATTTAGTCAATCTACGCTTTTCCTCGGTGTAAGGGAAGTAGATGCTCATATCAGCACCAGGGGAGACAATGTTGAACTTGGGATCAAACACATCAATACCATGAACAACTCTGTACAGTCCGGGAAGAGTAAAGGCCGTGTGGCTCTCATACTGCCCAACAGTCTCTTTGCTGCAGAATGAGTACACAAGACAATTTATTCATACATACTAAAACCACTTCTCTAAAACAATATATCATTTACTCCATTAAGTCTCTTTACCTTCCAGCAATTTCTTGGAAAGTACTGGTGATGATGAAATCAGTGTGGTTCATTGCAAAGATATCGGCAGTGAACTGGCATGAGAAATGGTACTTTTCGTCAAGGCTCTTCCAGTAAATATCAGAATCAGGGTACTTTGTCTTCTCCAGAGCGTGAGCAATTGTACACTGTAAGAGACAATTGCTAAAATAATTAGCTTGATGCTTGATCAGCTAATTTGATGGATATGAAACGTTAGAACACAAGAAGTCTCACCTGAGTGACACCAAGTTTGTGTGACAATAGTGAGGCAACTAGGTTGCCATCACTGTAGTTCCCGATGATAAGGTCAGGCTTTCCATTTAACTCTTTTGATAGTTCAACCGCAGCATCCTATCAAGACAGATTCATTTTATTGTCTAAAGTAGCAAGAGAATATAAAGAAACAAAATGAGTGTTCTTCACTCACCTCAGTGTAAGTCTCTAGATATGGCCATACTTCAAATCTTGAGATCCATTTTCTAACAATACCCTTCTCTGTTCTGAAGGGCACACGAAGAATATCACAGTACTCAGATCCATCGACTCTCTCGAGACGCTCACCACATGTGGTTCCTACCGCATCAGGGAGCAGTCGAGTGAGCTGCAACAGAACCAAAACACACGGTGAGATTCAGACATCCACAAGAATGAATTAAAGGTTGGAGCAAATTAACTTAGAATTTACAATGAGAATTCTTGGAGTAATGTTGAGTCCTTGTTGCTTAATACGTTGGAGCATCTCTGTCTCCAACGCACGAACTTGATCCAAAATGTAAACAACCTGCAAGATCACAAAAATTGAGTTCATAGATGAAGACAAAACAAGTAGTGTATCTCTACTAGAAGAGAAAGAGTTTGGTCTTTGACCTGGCCACCAGTGTCAGGGTAACCAAGAACATTGTCCTGAGCAAAGTAACCATGCGGAGAGAGGATCACAACATTGAACACCATAGGGATTCTCCCAAGGAAAGTCTCAAGAGTGCAAGGGTCAGGTGCCTCGAGAAGGTCTAAAAGAAGACGGATCATGTCAAGGACACGCTCCGCATTGTCTCCCCATCCCCTCTCAAGACCAATCTCTTCAAACTTAGCCTCAAACTCCTCATACCGAGTTTCAGGCTTAAGCTCAGACAGATACTCCTCTGCTTTCCTCGCGATGTGTTGCAGACTATTGAGGTCTTGAATTTTCTCACTCAACATCAGGCTCTACACAGCAAAACAACAACAAATCATTAATACAAGATTCTAAGTTTAATTAAGAAGAGATTTAAAGTGATTTGATCATTACCTTTCCCTGGTGGCTATGTATACGAAGGAACTTGAGCAAAGGAAGCAAACTCTCCTTGTCATGGAAGAGCTTAGCAGAGAGGTGACGGTTAAGGAACTCAACACCATCTCCGATATATTTATGGAGAGTTGGGCGTGGAACAGACGCATTAAATGGCTCAAAATCAAGCTCAAGCGTGAAATTACCATTCTTACTACAAAATTTCAAAATGTCATTTTGTTAAGTCTAAAAGTCCAACGAGAGATCAGAAAGCAAAAGTGAAGTTGGAAATGGTTAACACTTACACTCCGTCAACAAGTTCTTCTTTGAAATGAAGAAACTCAGCAGGTTGAAGCTCCTCAACAACAAGAGCATGGAGATTAACTCTTAAATATTCCCAAACACCAGGCCTTGGTCTCACAGCAAGTGCAACCCAAGGTGGCAAAACAATTGCTTCCTGTTTAGTTAAAACCCAACGAAAAAGATCAAACCTTTATCCAAAACAAAGATCAAAACTTTAAGCAACAAATGATTTGAAGTTTTGTGTAAATGCACCTGAGTGGATTTAAGAAGGTCAAAGAAGGCACCACCTTCAAGTTTCTTCTGTGTATCTTTAGGCAAAGCCTCGAATTCAGCAATGATCTGGTTTTGTTGCAGTATACCTTTACCTTTAGCTTCAACCCTAAAACATCATAAGAAGTGATCAAACGTTTTGCCTTCGCCATTAAAGACGATTGATTTAAGTTTAGATTGAAGGAAGCAGAATACCTGGAAAGCAAGGCAAGGACTTCGTTTCTCTCAGAAACTAGCGTTTCATTCAAACGCTCACGTTGGCTATGAACGCGCGTTATCATACGTTCAGCGTTCGTCATTGATCCAAAAGAGAGTGAAAAAGAAAAAACAAAATGTTCTGGAAACTGCAGAGAGAAAAGAAAGATCGATATAAAGAAAATTAAAAGTTCAGAGATTGTTGTAAGATGATGAAAATATGATGAAGTATATTTGATTTCCAACATTCACATCATTGTTTATAAAGAAAACTAAAATGGATAAAATATTATTAAAATATCATAGGTGAAGATATTATATTATTACAAAGATCAAGACTTTTGATCAAAACGTGACTTTTTCGTAATTACTCTTTTACCCTTAAGATTCTATAGTTTTACTGCAATTATTTATAATCAAATACTTGACCTTTAACTTATAGAATGGACACATAAATAAATTCGTTTTGAAAATTACTACAGTTTTATTAAAATGTTTTTCAAGCCGACAAGGAATAAGGACGTGTACAAATTGGAAATGATAAATTAAGAAGTGTCTTATCCAAATTAAATTTGTTTCGTTTAAAACATTCCTATCAACCACTATCCAATTTTTTTGTGAATGACAAATTAAATGGACCACAACTGGCTGACCTAATAACTAAATTCCTACATAATGTAGCAGAGGGATTCGATTCCATAGTTGTGTAAATGAGCTGCCTTAAGTAAATTTACCGTCGGCCACTAGGCTAAGAGCCATTTATAACCACCATCCAATTTAAAGCTATGGTGTTCATAACTTCTTCTATTTAAGACATCTTTGTCAAAAAAATATATTTTTTATTATTAGTTAAACAGATACAATTTGATATATAATCTAAATACCAAAACTTTAAATCTGTTACCCGACCAAAAAAAAAAACTTTAAACTGTTATTCAAAGTTTCAAGACTAAAATCAAAATCTAGTATAAGAAATTATAAAACTTGATATTTAATTATTTGACTAAATGTATTTACCGAGTTTTAGCAAAATTATATTTTTTATATTTGTTGTTTTAAAATGTATATATATATAGCTTCTAGGACTCAAATACCACATCGTCATAGTGAATTCTATATTTGGATCTATTTTTTTCAGTGAAAATGATTTTGGATTTTCCAAAAATGTCAATTTAAATAAATTTTTTAAGTAATCATTTGAAGTACAGCTGGAAAATTCTTTGAGAGAAAATTCGTATAAAAAAAGCGAGAAAATAGAATAGAAAGCAAGACTGATTCTCTAGAATATGAAGAAGTGTTTGTGTTTGGTGTTTTTTTCTTAACCAGAGATTTTTCAGGCCAGAATTTTCCAAGGAAAAGGACGATTTGTTGTCTGATTCCTCTTCTTTTTTCACATAAATAAACCCAGAAAACAAAAATAATTCTTATACTAGCTACCATTATTATTTTTGTTTTTATAGCTTAGCATTATATAATTACAAATTTATAAAATTAATATCGTAGTTAAAAAATAATGAATCCTTGTAAAATAATGTTAAGGAAGAAGAAGAGAACCTGGAATAGGCAGAAATGGTTTTAGTTAAGCTGTGGAAGTTTTGTTCGAATTGATTTCGGATTTATAGGGACACACATTATTTAATCTTAATTCATTTTTGATAAATTAAAATAATAAAATGAATCATTACTTCCTATATTTTACGTTTCTTTTCTTGGGGCCCAAACCCAGAGATAAATAGAAAATTAAGATTAAATAATGATGTACACTTTCCTTAATTGTATAACTAAACGGATAAATGTAGGTATAATCACATTAGATATAATAGATACAGTGGATATACTTTGTATTAAAAATATACTTACATTTGACTCAAATTACATTTTTATAGATCAACTTGACCAACAAGAAATTTTGTAATAACACAAAATCATAATTATAACCAAATTAAATTCATGTTCTTTTTTCAGTGTGCCATACCATCAACAACAAAAACACACGGTTTTATAAATTGCTTTCATAATAAGTTATAAGTTTGACTTAAACTAAATGGATACATTGTAAGAAACTTGTTTGTTTTAGTTTTTGAACATCATATGAATATATATTACTAGAAGTATTAAATATAAGAAATGGGATTTTGTTAAATAATTAAATAATTGTTTTTTAGCGTTTTTTTTTTCGTGGGATTTCATTTTCAAGATATCACATAGAGCAATATTAATATTTGAGGATTTAAATAATAACTTTTTTGTCGATCAAATTACGATAAAATTTTCTTTTAATAAAAGGCAACAACAATATATTCAAATACTTATGCAACCAAGAAAACTTTAGAATTGTCTAATTTTTTATTTTTCTCAACAATTTAATAATTAAACCAATAAGATTTAATTCATAATTTAAATGTTTTAATTGGAGCATGTAGAATTATAATTCATCATTTAATATCTACCTATATCAAATGCAAACCAAATAGACTACCTATTTTTTGACAAGTTATCTAATATTCTAATAGATTCAAAATTTATTTAATTTGACATAAAAAAAGCTATAGTTCATTTTTCTTGTTAGCTATATTGTCTACCTAGCTTTGAAGGAAAATGTTAGTATTAGTTCTTTCAATCTTTTCTAAAATCAGTTAAGTTATCTTCACTCTTGTATTAAAATTTACTTTTTTGTAAACAATTAAAAGGATAAAATTTTATTCATAGTCTATTCTAACTTATAAAATTTATATTTAGTTCACTAAATAGATAGAGGAGAAGGATCAAACCCTAAATACTATAATCGTTAATTGTATTATCCTAACTATCAAATTGAGAAGAATTCGGCTTATAACTTATCTTTTAAAATTGATTTATTCAATGATGAAAAAGAAAAAGAACATTTGTCATAAAATATGTAACCAAATCAAATACATTACTATACATTTTTACCGATTTATAAGTTTAAATCTTTACACATGAGATATTTTTATTTTTCATAGAGTATTTTGACATCCAACTTAATTATGTTGATATAGATAGTAAAATTTGATTTGTAGGTATGATAATATTTATTTCTAATGAACTGACTATATGTCATTAAAACCAAAATCATTTCACGACGTACAACTTAATTTAGTTTAGCTAGTTGGTGTTATAGAGCAACTCCACTGGTAAACTTTAAGTGCGGTTCTTAGGATTAAAAAAAAGAAAAAAAAATGAAGAAAGAGAAAAAAAAAGGCTCCGAAAGAAGAGACTTGAGTCTCTTATTTTGCCAAATAAGAAACGTATATTACCCAGTTTTTTTTTTTTTTTTTTTTTTTTAACAACGATAGATAAAGAGCTAATCACTACTGGAATACAAACTCGTCACTCTTCCTAACTTAGCCAGAGCATCGACTTTGTGGTTTCAGGCGTCTTGGGATAACCGATAATGAGCAGGTCAAGAACCAGGACCTGAGCCTTTGGTACTCCTCCTGATACGGAATGAAAGCTGGCCACTCCTCTGGGTACTGCATGATTGAGAAAACCGTCTCGCAGTCTGTCGATATCTCCACCTCCTGGACTTGGCACTCCGCTAACACCTCCATTACCCCAAGCACTGCTTTCACCTCCGCATGTAGTGGTGATAGACCCCGGTGGATCTTCAAAGATCCCGAACATAGTCCTTCCACCGAATCTGGAAAGTAAATCCAACCGACCCCCGTATAGGGATCTGTCGCCTTCCAGGAAGCGTCCACGAAACGTTTATAACACGTGAAACTAAGATTTGTTGTGGTAGGATATATCATGGGTGATTTGATCGAAACTTGATTAATCCCATGCGTGTCTCGCCTCGTTGGATTATCCTGGTGAGCATTAGTCCACTCGTGATAATCTGAAAATGCTCTCTCCAAAATGACTTGGGGATTTAGGTCGACTTGTTTAAAACAAAAATCATTCATCGTCTTCCATATATGCCAAATGATCCACGGAAAACTCCCCATATTTGTTTGATGTGTAGTCCTAGAAAACTGGTACTCCAAATTATACCAAAGTGAGTTTCCCGGGAACACCCCTGCGGGGGAGGGAATCATCGATAAGACCCAAGCTTGTAAAGCCGACGGACATTCAAATAACACATGGTTAATTGATTCTGTATCCGCTCCGCAACGCTGACATTTGGGATCCTGACTGATCCCGCGACATTTCAAATTATGGTACATTGCTGTACATCCTGACAACGTTTGCCAAATAAAATGTTGTATCTTAGGAGGGCATTCTAGCTCCCAACTCTCTCTGATCCAACGTATTATCGGCTAGTTGATAGCCTGATTTAACAGTATAGCGTCCATTCGGCGTATAATGCCAACCCCAATAATCTCGTCGTGCACAAACTGGCAATCTAATCGTGAGAATCAGATCCGCATCATTTCTTTCGAAATACTGCCAAACTAAAACCGCATTCCATTTACCGGTTTGACGATCAAGAAATTGATCGACCGTCACATTTGGAAATAAATGGAGAGACGACCTTACTGTGGCCCGTGGTTTAATTCCCGGTATCCAGGGATCCTCCCAGATCTTGATTTGTCTCTCGTCCCCCCAATTTTCTTGACCAATTCCTTTTTTTTAAGTAAAGGTTGTGTAGACATAATTTTTTTCTCCATCCGTATGACGCTTGCCCCGTGATGGACGTCTCCATGATACACTTATCTTTATAATACTTTCATTTTAATACCATTGCTAGTAGTGACTGTGGGAATTCCAATAATCTCCATATCTGTTTTGCTAGAAGCGCCGTGTTAAAATCCTCTAGAGCACGAAATCCCAATCCTCCATTGGATTTTGGTTGACATAAATCTTTCCATTTTTTCCAGTGGATACCCCTGGTTAGACCAGAATTCGACCACCAGAAATTAGCAATAGGTGATTGCACTTTTTGAAGAACCCCCCTTTGGTATTTTGTAACAACTCATTACATATGTTGGTAATGTTGTAAGAATCGATTTGATCAACACCTCTTTCTCAGCTCTTGACATGAATCGATTGGCCCATGTTGCTATCCTCGCCTGTAACTTATCAGCGACGAAAGCAAATACCCTAGTTTTAGAAGCTCCTATGCTCTCCCGGAGCCCCAAATATTGTCCCAACTCACCTATGTTTCTTATTCCCAAAATATTATGAATCTCGGTTCGTGAATTCAGTGTTATATGTTTGCCAAATAGAATTGATGACTTAGCAAAATTAATTTGCTGACCCGACCTTTGTTCGTAGTCCGCCAAAATTTTTAAAATATAGGTAGCTTCTTCTTTATTTGCTTTGCAGAAAAATAGTGTGTCATCCGCAAAGAGAAGATGCGATATAGACGGACTGTCTCTAGCAATCCTAATCCCATATATGCATTTATCCTGGACCGCCCTATGCATTTGAGCAATAAGAACCTCGGTACACAAGATAAATAAGTATGGGGACAAAGGATCCCCTTGTCTTAGCCCCGCACTAAGGAACAATTCGTCCACCGACACCATTAAGTATCACCGCATATTCGACGCTCGTAATACACCACATAATACACTTTATCCATTTGTCGCAGAAACCCAAATTCCGCATTAAAGCCGCTAGGAAATTCCATTCCACTCTATCATAAGCTTTGCTCATATCAGTTTTAACAACCATAAATTGACTACTTATCGATCTATTCGTGCGTAACGGCGTGTGCCATCTCTTGTGCAATCAAAATGTTGTCAGAGATCGACCGTCCAGCTACAAATGCTGATTGTGTCTATGATACTACCTTCGGAAGTATCCTTTTCAACCGCAGACACAATACTTTAGCTATTATCTTATATCCAATATTACATAAATTGATTAGTCTAAATTTAGCCATGTTCGTCGGACGCGGGAGTTTTGGGATTAGACATATTTAATCTTATTTTATCTCCTGTCAAACTCCCCAGTCCTAAGAAAGTTATCCACTAGTGCTATTAGGTCTGTTTTTATTAGATCCCAGGAGGATTGGAAAAAAGCGCTGACATTCCATCCGGGCCTGGAGACTTTTCTGGATCCATTTGGAATAGGGCTTTTTTAACCTCCTCCTCTGTAGTAAGTCTCAGTAAGAAATGGTTATCCATTTCTGTAACCTTACTTTCCAAGTCGTCCACATTTACCTGATGGACACCATTACTAGTGAAAAGATCTGAGAAATAGACTACTACCTCATTCAAATTGTCTTTTTCTTGCTCAACCCAGTTTCCCCATTTATTTTTTAACCCGGTTATCATGTTACGTGCACGCCGTTGACGCACCACATAGTGAAAAAACCTAGTTTTCTTATTTGATTCAACAAAATAAATAAAATTTAAATAAATAAAAAAAATTTACAAAAATAATAATATTTTATTAGTTTGGATACCTTAAATATAGATTGACCGATGAAGATTGTCTTTTTTTGTGTCAACGGCATATTATATTGGGCCACAACTGGCCGGCCCAATAGCCAAATTCCCTACACAATGTAGGCATGAGGACTCAGGTTATGCAAATGCGCTACCTTAAGTGGACTTACCGCCTGCCACTAGGCTAAATGTCATTTGTCCGATGAAGATGGTCTTAGTTCTTTTAATTTTTTTTTTTTTGTCAACGGCAGATTAATTGGGGCCACAACTAGCCGACCCAATAGCCAATTCCTACATAATGTAGGCAGGGGAACTCGATTTCTGATTGTGCAAATGAGCGGCTGTAAGTTGATTTACCACCGACCACTAGAGTAAGAGCCAAATTTGTTTTATGGCATAATTCTCCTAACAAATTGATAAAAAAAACAAAAAATATCCTAACCTTTTCTACCGTAGCTTTTCTTTTCTAGACTATGCTCCCAAAAATTTTGGTTGTATTTTTTTCTAGATATTATTAATATATATTAAAGCTTTCTAGTCAAAAAAAAAATTATAAAAATAGTTTTAAATTCAGGTAAGAAAAATTATTTTATACAATATTTAAATTATCAGAGCCTTTTATATACTGCCATGTGTGGATCCAACGTGGGAGTGATGGTATTAGCGAATCTAGGAGCTATAATAACAAGATTACAAGACCAACAAAACACGATGACTTTAGTTAGATAAGGCCTTCCTTGAGTGTGACGTGGCTTTCCACCGACTTCTGCCATAATAATGAAACTTACAAATTTGTGTACTAATTTTTCTGATATATTAGAATTGGAGTTTGTGTAATCAAAGTTGATAAACAGAGTCAGTATCGTACGTAAAAAGTAATATTTATTTGGATCCACTAACTCTAACTCAGTTCACTGTTATTGTTTTGCTTCTGTGGGTGGTTGTTGACTTTTGTGGTAAGCGGTTTTTGGTAATAATGGTTTGTGCAATACATTATAGACTCCAAAACGCATATACAACAATGGAATTTATTAGTATATTTGATGGTTTGTCTTACCATCATGTTTTTGCTTTTGAAGAAGAACCAATTTTATATAACAAAATAAAAATAAAAGAAGAACCAATTTTGTTATTAGCACATTTTTATATAACTTTTTTGGATTTTTATGTTTTTGGATTTGTTCATTTTCTTGCTTGGACATTTTTGCTGCCGAGAATTTGGATGGTGTATGTCAGTTTTAGTTTTGTTTAGAATATTTGTGAAATTCTAATGTTATATTTAATTTTAGATGAAAAAATCAAACACCAGCTTCGAAGTTGTTTTCCCCTTGAAATAAACAAACGCATATAAGGAGAAAACTATATAGAGATTTGTAGTTCCACCAAACCACAATGCTTAGGTTCTTGTGAATCCAAGAAGTTTCTTTGCTACGAGGTGAAAGAATGATGTGTCCGAACAAACATGTCAAATTTTACACATCTTAATTATGAAAACTTTCAAATATATGTTTTTTTCACTAGTTCAGATGTCATTTAACCATGGTAAGATGCGTTTATGAAATATATTCTAACCTGACAGAAAAATAAAAAAATTCAGATATTATATCTAAAAGAAGGAAACATAAGAGCATCATTATCAATGATTTATAAAAATATGAGTTTCTTAAACAATATTTTAATCAAATTCTTTTGCACAAATAAATTTTAATATTAATAATAAAATTGACCCAATCAATGAATGACACATCATCGAGAGTTTTTTAATTTTATTTGGAAAGTTTCTCTCTCATATCTCTTTTCATTTTTAATATTTTTATTGCTAAAAAACTCTTAAGAACCTCCCAATAATGGTGGTCTAAGTCTACAAACCGGGCAAACAAACAAGAAAAACAAGAGACAAACGATCACTAGGTTTAAAACATTATACTCCAAAAATCTAGTGAAGATCAAAAACCACAATTGACTGCGAGCAATCCCAAAGAATATGGTGGTTCCAAAAACTGCAGAAGCCACAGACTAGAACCAGACAAACAACTGGAGACTAGATCAATGACAAACAAGATAGCAGAATCAGACAGGAAAAAATACATACGAAGTGGGATAATCCAAGTTAAGCAAACAGCAGTAGATAAACCACTCCAAGCCGAGAAGAACTGAAGAGACCAAGGCACAAAGAGAACTTTGAAAATCTGGCTGGGAAGATGTCTAAAAGGTTTTGCAGAGCTTCACACGGACCCATCGAACCCAGCTTTAACCATTACTACTAAAGACAAGCCACCTTCCGCAAGGAGAAGAAACGCAAAATGAAACCACTGCATCGCTAAACTCTAAGGAGCACTCACCATAGAGAGAAATAGTAGATGACCCAACAGCGAACTACCATCAAAAGACGAACCCAAAACCGAAACCATATTCTAAAACATAAACAAATAGCAAGCAGAACAAACCCAAGAGTAGTGGAATTGGAGCTAATGAATCAACACAGTGAAAGAATCGTTGATGTAATCGCTTTTCTTTCGATCTGTCAAATATATGAGTTACAAAACCTTTTAGTTAAAAGCACAATAAAACCAATGGAATTTATTTTTGCACTTCTTTTTCAAAGTTTAGACTTAAAATCACTTAATTTTGTATTGATAAAATTTAAAGTTTATTCATCTGAAAATTCATATACTAACATTCCAAAATATAATATATTGTTCCAATATATATACCGAGATATTCTTAAAAGCAATATGTATCACAACATTGATCGTCTTTTTAAGTTAAGTTGGAAAGAAAATGAATAGAAATTCAAAATACTATTATCCTGAATTCGACAATCGAAGTTACTGCAGCTACACAAACTTAATGATGAAATTTTTTATATCGTGAATAAGTGTATTTTACATATGAATAGCTGAGTTACTAAATCGAGAAGAATGAAATTTCCGATTTTATAAGGTTCAATAAAACATAGGTAATAAAATAAAATTTCTGGTAAAATTAAGAGATTGTAATCACATATGCACTAGCAGTGACTGTTTAGCCAAACTACCAATCAGCAATAGAGAATCCACCAACTCGATAATTGTAGGGTTTAGGTAAAATAATTATGTTTTGTGTTATGTAATCAATAATTAAACGTTTGTTGTGTGGTCCCGTCTGTCTAATTGATTTACAGTGCTAATCCTTATAACCATTAATATTTGCGACGAAACTAACCTTTTGTGAAATTAATAAGTTATCCATTATTTTCATAATTGTTCGAATTTATGTTGAAAAAACAATTTCAAACATACAAATTTCCTTTTTAGCTTTTAGGTAGTTGTCAAACATTACACTGTTTACATTAGGTTTGCCTAATTTCTGGAATTGAAGTTCCATCTTCTTCCATAATAGATATAAACAGGTTCAAGCAACAACAAATAATTAAAGTTTATTTACTATATTCAATCATCCATCATTTTCTTTAACAGACCACAATATGTTACAAGTCACTTTTCTTAGTACTTGTCTCTGTTCATCAAAAGACACAAATATACTATTTTGCATATGATCACATTTAGGAAATTTTTATATTTTCATAAGATATTGTGATATGATTGTGTTTTCTGGCTTTTTACAGAAGCTATGAGAGCCTTTGTATTCATTTAGTTATATTTTTATATATTCATTGCACTAATAGAGGCACTCTAATTTGCTCTAGTCGTCCGTTTTGGCCGTATTTTATCTTGTAGTAATTTTATTTTTTCCGTCCAGAAAATTAATTTGTCGGCTCTAATCATAATATTTCTTAGCTATTTTTTGGTGTTCATAATATTTAACTTCTTTATTTTAGGTTTAGCATTCAGGAGATATATCTTTTTCTGGTAGTGTTTGTAATGAAAATCTTTAGTGAAAAAAGAAAATTTGTAACTAAGCTCAAAAACCAACAAGGCACAACAAGCCCTCCAAAATCCTCATACCAATGACCGCAAAACGCAAACGCAAACGCAAACGCATACTGGAGGTGCGTTTTGAAGCGACTAAAGGCGATAAAGAATGGTTTTTACTTATTTTAACCAATGGAAAAGAGGTTACATGATGGATTATATAATCAAACAGATATATTTACATCAGACTTCAGAAAAAAAAGAAAGACCCTAACAAAAGTCTGAGATTTCCATAAGTTTCTCTCCACAAAGATTAAAAAATTTGCCTTTTTCTTTGCAAGCCTCTGCAAACTTCTCAGCTATTTGGTATTAGCTCCTCTACATAGATCTCCTGAAACGCTGGGTCTGTGATTGTCGAATACGTGGTTTAGAAGAATCTCTCAACCTGACCCTTCTACATATTTGCACCGTAATATCCAAACCTACATAAGCTAATATGTGTGGGGAAGGAAAAGTATGTTCTTGTTTGAAATGAAAGGTTGAGAGAGCTTTAATGGGCAGAGTGCTTCTCCGTAGGCTACCCATTGTTTGAAACTATCTGCAAAATCATCACGAATCTTTGTGTCTGCAGAGAGTTCAGTTTCCATAGATTCCTTTCCCTGCAATAAGAGATATTTCTGGTTAAGTTTCAATTGAACAGTCTGAGTGCAGTGTCAGTGAGTGAAACCACACCACTGGGATTAATTCACCAGAGGTTCGTTTATTAGCTGATACAGATTGACTAGTCCTCAATCCATTTCATTTAAGGCTTCTAGCTACATAGTCTGTAATAGAAAAGAGTCAACAAAACCGTCTATCTATGACAGGGTCAGCTATTTGGGTACATTCTGCTCGTTAGACCCTATTATTGCATCTGCTTCCAATCTGAGCTCGTTCAAGAGTCAAGACTCAGTTTCATGTTTACCAAATTTAGCAAATGGTTCTTCCAAGTTTCAGTTAAAAAAAAGATATATACAAAAATACGAGCTAGAAGGTAGAAATTATATCAGACAGGCCAAGTCAAGTAACACCAACTCTCATTGAACAAAAATTGCAAGGGGAGATAAGCAAAGTATATTTACCTTCCTGCTGGTTGATCCACTCTCTCTTATAGCTGTCGTCGACTCTTTTGCTTCATTAATGATATTCTCTGATGAAGACGTCTCTGCTGCTGAATACATTGTAAGCGCTGACGGTTCTGTCACAAATAACGTAATGTGAATTGCATAATCTTAAACGTAGTAAATTGACTATGCCATGATTCAAAACAAACCATGCACAGACAGATATCTGAAGATTTTATTATAACATTTTTGGACGGAACCTAATCAGCTGGATTCTAGATAGATGGAAATATAATAGGAAATATTAAGCTTATATTCAATAAAATCTGGTTGATTCATCAGATGCATAAAGTCCTACATCGATCTAATGCACAATATTTTACCTGTATAAGTGATCGTTCTCACATAGATTTTCTGAAGATGAAAGCCACTCGACATCAACAAAATTTGAGACACTAGACATGTCGTCCTGCTCAGACAAGTAAATGGAGGTTACCAACATTATGTTGAACCTTCTGCGGATCTCCAAAAAAATGTGGTGCTAGGCATTGACGGAGTACACCTACAACGATATTACAGGTGAGTACTATGACCAACAAGGGAGATATCCCTATGTACAACACACAAAAATCCTTTGAGTACATGAAGCATAACGACAACCACCTCATGAACATATGAGCAAATATTTTAGATAAAGACAAGTACAATAGAGCTGCATTTAGCAAAATGATAAGGCAGACATAGTATGAACACTCAAGATAAAAGATACCCAGCAGTACATATATTAATTAGCTTTAGTCAGAAGAAAAGTGTAATAAAGATTTATACATACCTCGACAATGTTACATCTCCAGCAGCTGGCATATCCGGTGACGACTCTGAAATTATATGAGTCACTTGGTTTGACGACACAAAGCCCTTATGTGATCTGCTTTCCTGCTTTCCACTCATTGCGGACATTGGAGTGTGACTTTCATGGAGGATATTCCCATCTGATAAGCACCTCTTTACAAAGAAACCTGGAAAACATAGTATTAAGAGTTATTGATCATAGACGTAGGAAAACAAATTCAAAATATTTTGTTCACTTTAGGAGTGTAGCAAATAAAGATGGATAATACCTGTACTAAACAACACAGAAAATTCTTAAGCAAATAGATAGAACAAATTAAGGTACAGTTGGATGCAATTACAAACCAATTCTAGATTCCATGACTCTTTATAAGTCTACTATAACAAAAGCCCTACCTCCTTGTGTTCAAATCATAAGATAAGTTTCATATGAATAGGATATAAATTAGTAGTTCTAGTGGAGAATGACATTTCAGAGAGAAAAATAATGTCGAAATATGTAGAGCCTAATTGTTTTAGAGTTCGTACACAGAATGCATTGCATTTAAGTCTAAGATCGTACAATTCATATAACTCATACATTTATAGAAGTATCTCTAAAGAAGAAAATGGAACCCTCAAAACTTTGGCGCAAGGTGAACATCAAGGACTACATACATATATATCAGCATGGCAGCGACAAACTATATACACTGATATTGATAAGTCTCTGAAATTTAAGTTTGCAGTTACCCAAACCTACCTTTCATCTTCCCCCCATAATAATCT
>JAKUCM010003416.1:0-29492 GCA_023374145.1 Lepidium sativum
ACGGTATACAATGCAAAATGGGTTTTGTCGAACAAAAAGAATTAAGTCAATGTTGAGATGATGAATGACAAAGCAGCTACTGTCCTATACAACATAACTCCAAAAGTGATTGACTTTGGCTTTGGCTTATTTTTAGTTATATGGACACAACTTGCTTTTATTTAACAATTTGATAGACCTTAAATGATCTAAACTAAGCTTATTGAAATAATATTTTATTTAATTCATATATGAATACTCAATCGGTGGAGTTTTATCAGAGAGACTAACATGAGTCTCAAAGCTGGTAAAAGGTCGATGTCACCTACACTGATTTTTTCTTTTTTAGTTATCAAGTCTCAGCAATGCCCTCTAACTTTATAATTGTTATATGCATTTTAAAGATAGCAGATGTGAAAGTAAATATATTTTAAACTTATTTCTAGCTAATTTTTAAACATTGCAAGCAAAGAAATTGATAGCATCTAGGATTACCGAAAAGAAAAGGGGAGGAAGAAAGAAAATAGAAGAAGAAGAGAAACTGGCGAAAGTACATGAGCTGAATACTATTTTATAAATAAGAGCTGAATATTTGTCACATCTGGGGCCAACACTGGAAAGCAGTTGGCAAACCTGTTTATGAAAATCCAGCTTTACACGTTGCCTTTATTTTGTGGGATGGTTATGTTTTCCGGATGGTTTGGAAATGATGCGTATGGAAGCCAGAGGGATTAGATGAAGCTTTTCAACACTTCATGCAGAAGTTAAAGCAATCACGTGTGGGCAATGGTCTGCTTAATCTCACTACACATATTCGAGGTAGCAATGGCCACAGACTATGCACATGCCTTGAAGACGTTGACATATCCAGATGATTAGTCGACTTTTATTCAGTACGTCCAAGACTTCACAAGATTGAAGAGTAGATCTATGTTGCTTTCTCTTCATCTTATCCTCGTTCGTTGAATCATTTAACAAATTTCCATGTCTATTGTGCCTATGGTTTAACAAGTGATTCGACTTTTATAAACTTTTTTCCAATTGAGTGGAATATTTATTAATAAATATATATTGTTGATAAAATATTAAAAAACAATTAAGTGATAACCTTAGATTAGGTTATGATCGTCTTACTTTCTTCATTACTACTAGAGGATATGCAATCTTATTATTACCACCCACGTAAAAACTCACATTGTCCTGAAGGTGAAAGGTTGGAAACTGCTCTACGATGCATCAGATAGGTTCCATGAGTCACAAATTCTAGCAAGCCCAAGTCACTGAATAAAACCTCAGGTGTTTGTCCTTTATACCCCTGCATATACTCAGCATATACCATGGAATGTAAGGTGATTACTATAGTCCTTAGGTAGTAATATGTAAGCAACATGTCTAATCTTCTATAACACAATATAAGGCCCAAAATACCATGGAACAAGCTTCTTGTTCTGCCTCTTAACAACCGATATCTGCCTATACGGTATGAGCTTGATATAAACCAGATCAGCAACTTCATACTCGACATCTCTGCGGACAGAAACATCATTTTCTTTTGAGCTTCAACCATATTGTTTCTCAGCTCCTTCAACAATCAATCTGTCTATTTGAAGCATTTCTTCAACCTGTGTGTTGGCAGTTGTTATGTCTCTATAGCGTATGAAATAGGACACTTCTCTCCCATACATTGCCTGAATAAGGAGACATTCAAATATCATACTCATAATGACACAATCATTTCCAACTAATACTTTGAAAGTGCCTTGTTGTTGTCACTGCCAACACATTTGAGATAAAGCTGCAAATTACCATGGAGTCAATTAATATGGCCACCTCTACTTGTCAAATATTTCTCAGGAAATTCAGAACATAGTGCTTAAACTCCTCCCTGTATTCATCCACATAACCAGTTTGTTCTGGCGGTATAACTACCCAAACGCTTGATCCTCTCTATATACGGGTTTGAACTGCATAAGAAATTACTCCTTAACACTTGCCAACAACTTAAATTTTCCTATCAAGTGTCATCTTAACCAAGGGATAGTCGTACCAATTATACACGAATAGGCCAAACCCAAGTTATATATCCCAAGAATTCGATTTGCTCCAGTAATCTTTCTGCTCGTGAACATTTTTGACCTTCATACATAGGGAGGTCCAAGTTTTTAACTGCGTGATCTACATGATCATTTGGAGAATTCACTCTGTTTTCATCACCAACTGGGTTTAATTCAATCCCAGATCTCTTTTTTTGATTTGGATTTATTCAGATGACAGGGATTGAGGTGAATCCATTAGAATCACTATCTTTATGGACTATACTACGATTATGGTTTGGTCTTATGTTATACAATTCGGCTACTAATCGTGATCTCTGATTTCAGGATCCAACTATTTCTTTTTCTATTTACTTGGAGTTTCAGAAATAATAGACGATATCGAATATTATGTGTGATTTCCTTCTTTGTATGTTGGGTGTATGCAGATTTGTCTCAGCACAAAGAACAATTATTCACGATATCTTTCATACCTGATACTGATCTGTATATGAGTCTCTCGTTTATGTTCTGGTTTTTAGAATAATATGTAGTAATGTCTGTTTGAATATGTTATAGTTGTTTTTGGGCATGTGAATTCATAAATTATCATGCCTCAGTAGATCACCTAAGTGTTATTCTCAATTGAATTTGAATAATTCTTCCTGAGATATTTCACAGGGCCATCGATCATGATTTGATTCGTCTAGCAATCTATGCATTAACATGTTCTTAAAGTTAATATCTCTGCTTAACTGATTATATTATTGCACCTCTGAGATTTTTTGAAAGAGTACGTGTGTCTTCACCTATCATTCGAATCATATATTAAAGGGGTCTTTTACTATGTTGATCTCGTTCTTGATCTTGTTTTTCTTCTATATAAATCATAAGATGCTGGTTATGGTACTTCACATTACCTCTCATTTCACACTCCTTAGCATTCTCACTATATTTTTTTCTGTTTCTCTTTTGAGGTCACTTACTTTCTGAAGATGTCACAACTCAACCTTGCCAAAAAGGCTCTGGAAGCTAGATCGCCTCCGAGAATATTGAGGATCAAGGTCTCTGCTATAGATAATTCTGCACTGATGGCTTGCTGTTCAAAAGTGTTACTTGGGCGATGTCTTAACCCAACATGTCAAGATGTGGATACATTTGTTTATATGATGCCAAAATTCTAGGGCATGGAGGGGCGTACCACATATCTGAATCTGGGAAATGGAAGATTCCAATTCGAATTCCAGTCAGAGAAGGATCTCAATGAAATTTTACGGCTCCGTGCAAGTCGATTTGACAGTTGGATGGTTACATATGCTCCTTGGAAGGCTTATGCTGATGCTAACTAGACACATTCTATCTATTTCTGGATAAAGATAACTGGTATTCCTTTTGAGTATAGCACAGATGAAATATATCGATTGGTGGGAGGTTCTTTGGGACGTGTGCTTCAAGTTGATGTGAAGAGAAGACAGGTTCAGATAGAAATCCCATGTTCAAAGCCGCTGATTTTTTCTTCCTCTCTGGAATTCGTGGAAGGGGAGGAATCTCAACTGATGATTGAGTATAAAAACCTTGAGGGATATTGCAAGTTATGTTACGTGTTAACTCATGACTCAGATCGATCTTACAAGGCCAAACCGGAGCCAACAGACTCATGTGATGATGTAAAACGTAAGAGCTCTAATGTGGGCCAAGATCAAAGCTACAAGGGAGATGTTTCAAGGGACAGTAATTCTCGTGGAAAAGGTCAAAATATGGCTGATGTGTTGGTGATGAAACCTGCTGGGAGAAGAGACAGAGAAAGAAGCTCTACTTCCAACCAATAGCAAAGCAAGGTATCTTTTGATGCTCTAGGTAAAATGAGTTCAAAGAGAACTTATCAGGAACAAGATTTATCTCCATCAATGAAAACTTAGCATATCTCTGGTGAGTCTTCTATGTATGGTTCACTAACCTCCAAAAAGGTTAGGAGGCCGTTATTTACACAGGAAGAAGAAATTGCTCCTAAAGCCCTTATTACTAATGAAGTGGAATCACCACTCTTGCTTTCTTCTAATGTTGATGCTACTATCTTAGCTGTGATCTCGGTTGACAGTTCAGGTATTCGACCAAATTAATCACTGTCAACATGAATGATGTAGCTTCTGTCCAATCACATGATACTGTGACAGAGGAAGAGTTGCAGAATAATGATCTTCTATACGAAGATAATGTCCCAAAATCAGTTAATTTGCAGGTTTCACAATCTAATACAGAGACATACTTGGAAGTTTCAGCGGCAGCTACTGCAGTTGGAGAAATTATTGAAAATTCTGAGGAAAATCAGGAAGATGCACAGATGACAGAATTGGTAAAGCTGGTAGAGGGTGTACAAGTATTGAATATTTTCACAAAGAATTGGAGCTACAGGAAGCTCAGGCAAAAGCAATCCAGAACATGAAACCACAATTACCGACACAGTTGACTACACTTCGAGGGGTCAACTGTAGCAAGATGATGATATTTGCTGCTATGTCCCCACAGCCGAAGAATACTAAGGCCAAAACTGAGAAGAACGAGCTAGGAAAGAGATTCACCAATGTTTTAATTCATGTTTAAAACTTTTTGCTGGAATTCTTAGGATATTGATAATTGTATTACAGTAAATTTTCTTAAGAATACATGGAAAAAGATAGACCAATTTTTTTTTTGTTTTTATGAGAAACTAGAAAAAAAAATTCTTTTATGAAAAAAATTAATTGGAAGAATCGGAATATCCCGTCCGGAAGACAGAGAATTACAGATTTACAAAGATCTATTGAGGAGTTACAAAATACTATAAGTCAAAAATAGACCTCAATGCATATGCTGATGAAAAAATATATTGGAAACAAAAAAAAATAAATAAATGGTTGCTAGATGGTGATGGGAACACAAAACTCTTTCATGCTCTAACATAACCAATGAGAGGAAAGAACATAATTACTGGATTAATGAATAATATAGGAGTTTAGGTAACCAAAGACGAGGACATACTTGGAGAAGCTACCTAATCTTCTCAAAATTATTTACTACTAGTAGTAATGATGGTGATAATGTTATATTAAATGAGCTTAATTCCAAAATAATGGACTTAGATAATCAAATGCTTATGGGAAGAGTCATAGAAGCAGAGATCAAGATAGCTATTTTTATGATGGATCCTCGGAAAACACCTGGACCGGATGTTATGACAGATCTTTTGTTTCACAAATCTTGGGACTAATTAAAGAAGATGTCTTAATATTAGTTAATTATTTTTTAGTTTCAGGTACCTTTGAACAAAGTTTAAACAAGACAAATATTTGCTTTATCCCGAAAACCTCTAGACCGACTAAGATGACGAAATTTAGACTTATTAGTTTATGTAACATAGGTTATAAGATCATTTCCAAATTCCTATGCATTCACTTAAAAAGGGTTCTCCCAAAGTTTATTTCCGAAAATCAATCAGCTTTTGTGGTTGGACGACTAATTTCAAGCAATATTTTGATTGCCCAAGAAATATTTCATGCACTTCATATTGACAGAGCGGTTAGAGGAAAGTTCATGGCCATTAGAAAAAATATGAGTAAAGCTTACGACAAAGTAGAGTGGAACTTTGTAAATAGTTTACTTCGAAAGCTTGGATTTAGTGATAATTGGATTCACGTATTATGCATTGTATTACCAGTGTCGAGTACTCAGTTCTATTAAATGGTATACCTGGTGGAAGAATAATTCCACAACGGGGTCTAAGACAAGGTGACTTTTTGTCACCATACATTTTTATTTTATGAATGACAGTCCTTATTTCCAAGTTAAGGACAACTGAGATGAATAAGCTGATCACTAGTATCTCCATCGCAAGAGAAAACCCAAATATTTCTCACCTCTTATTCGATGATGACAATATGATTTTTTGAAAACCTAACAAATATGAGATTATTAAGGTCTTGAATATTCTAAAAGAATATGAAAGAGTATCAGGATAACAAATAAATTTTGACAAATTATCGATACAATTTGGCCAAATATTGAGAAACCAGAAAAATTCATCAGCTACTGGGAATTAGTCAGGTCAGAGGTATAGGATCTTATCTGGGACTCCCAGAGAACATAGGAGGTGCCAAGAAAAGAGTTTGTGCATTTGTTAAGGAAAAACTATAATACTGAAATTTAATTCAGCAATAGCTTATTTCTGGTGGTCAAATCCAGAAACTACCAAAGACATCCATTGAAAGAAATGGAAGAAATTATGTAAACCAAAATCTGAGGGAAGCCTAGGATTTAGAGCCTTAGAGGAATTTAATTCAGCTTTCATGGCTAAACAATTATGGTGTATATTAGATTTAAGAGAGTCTTTATTTGGAGAAGTTATGAAGGGAAGATACTATAAGAATTAATGTCCAATGACAACTAAAACAAATTCAAATCCGTCATATGGTTGGAAAAAATATTTTCTCAGCTCGTTCACTCGTCAATAAAGGTATCATCATAGGACTGGAGATGGCCGTACTACGAAGGTTTGGCAAGACCCATGGATTCCAGATTGCTTTTGTTGCGTATAATGTAAATCCCGTAGCGGATCAATTCCAACGAGCCTTTCAAACTAGTACTTTTTGTAATCAGATGTTATACCTCGCCTAACAATTGGTGTAGGTTCAATGTTGTATCTGAACCTCACTGTTGATCAGTTTATTGATCCTCAGTCTTGGACTTGGCGAGAGGTAATTTTAAGACAATATTTTGACCCTAATGATGTCCAACTTCTTCTCGGCATTGATATCTCGCGAAAATCAAGAAAAAATTATTGAGGTTGGCATTTAACTAAGACTAGTCGGTACACAGTAAAATCTGGATACCGAAACAAAGAAACACAATCATTACTAGAGGTGGGACAATTTGGCCTAAAATTTAAGGCATTACAAGCCAAAATTTGGAAACAAAGCTGCCCAAACAAGGCAAACCATTTTATTTGACAATCATTATCAGGGTGTATTGCTGTTAAGCATAATCTAAATCATAGGGGCATTAAGTGTGTCATCTGATGTTCTCGATGTGGTACTGCTCAAGAGATGTTTAATCATATTTTGTTTGAATGTCCATCTCTGACCCAAGCATGTGCACTATCATGTATACCATTGACAGTTGATGTGTTCCCAAACGATTCAATTTGGTTAATCTTGATTACTTATTTTGGCGGATCCCTGATCAGTAGATGTCAAGATTGTCTCATCGGTGGGTTTTCCCTCTACGAGTAACCCAAGTTTCACAAGATATTGATGTTTTGTGGACGGCTCCTGGAAGAATTCAGATCTATACACATGTTTTAGATGGATCTGCTTCCCAAATTCGATGGATGGAGGATGTATGGGGACTCGTGGAGTTTGGTGAAGCCTCTCATCGCTTCATTCAGAAGTTTAAGCCTTGCTTTGGACTATGAAGTCACTTTTAACCATCGAGGTCACATAACTAGAGATAGCTACTGATTGTGAGGACGTGTTGAAGATAATGAAGTAACCTGAAGAGTAGCCAACATTCCAGACATATCAAAAGGACTTTGTAAGGTTAAGCTCTCTTTTTTGTTTCATCTCTATCCATGTAATCTCGAGATTTTAAATCATAAAGTTGATATTTTTTTTCTCGGAGTCAATTAATATTGTATTGGTGTAAACTTTCTTTACCTTTCTAAGGCATCTTATATTACTTTAGTTGACAAAAAAAAAAAACTCTTTTAAATTGCATTCTTTGGATATTTCATGTATATATGCTTAGTACTTTGGTTATAATATGAATTTTCAATTGATTATCCGAATCAATCCGAATTCAACAAATATCGAACTAATCCTAAACCAAAATTTTAAAATTACCAAAATACTATCTCAACCATAGAATCAAACTATCCAAAATCTAAAATATCCAAACTACATCCGAACCACACCCAAACCGATATGCCATGGCCTAGTATAGAGGCTGCATTTGCAACATCATTTGAGCAAAACAAGCTTACACGTGTCAAGTTGGCATCAGAAAAAAGAAGAGAAGACAACAGAACGTGCGAGAGACAAAACTCATCACTTCGATCCTTCCCAAATCACTCATCATCTTCTTCATCGATTTCCGATTCAGATTCCGATCTTCGAAGCTAATCAGCAATGGCGGCTGAGCCTAACCCTAAGAAATTCCCTGTCCTTTCTTATGTTTTGGCTCGTCTCCCTTCTTTCACCGCCAAATCCCCTTCCTCCGCCTCCTCTTCCTCGGCTCCTTCCTTCGGTGTCGAGCAACCACCATCTTCATCATCGAGCCACTCGATCGAGATCGTCACCCAGATGCCTCATTTAACACAACCAGATGTTCTCGCTTCCATGACCAATGCCATCTCTGACGTCGCCGAGACTCGATCTATCCTTCGTACCCTAGGACCTAGACCCGATCACGAGTCCGTCGACAAGGCTCGTGCCAAGCTCTCGGAAATTAAATCGTTCTTATCTGAATCGTTTGAGGATATCGCGCTCACGGATGCGTCGGCCAAAGATGAGAAGAAGATACAAGAGATGGATCAGGAGAAGACTTGGTGTGAGTCGATTTTGAAGATCGACGAGATTCACGCTTCGTATGAGAAGCTTTTGAAGAATGCAGAGGAGAGGCTGGTGAGAATTTATGAGTCCGTGGAGAAGAATGCGGCGGAGGATGAGGACAATGTTGCGGCCATGGAGGTTAACGAGGAGGTTGTTGGTATATTACAGCACGCTTCGGCTAATCCGGTGGATCATGTGGATTTGTCTGGGAGGAAACTGAGATTGCTTCCTGAAGCATTTGGGAAGATTCAAGGGTTGCTTGTTCTTAACCTCTCCAACAATAAGCTTGAGGTCAGTTCTTATACAATTGAAAATCTACATCACAAATTTGCTACATTGTTACCATTTGATCCAAAAGGATGCAACTTTCGTTTAGGATTTGAGAACATAGGTAATTTTTTTGACCAGTATACATTGGTTGATGAGCAGTCCTTTTAGTAAAAGACAATAAAAAGAGATCACAACTCACAAGATTACTGTCATCAGTTAATTATGCCTTTTTTTAGTCTCGGTTTCTTATCTTGTTGAAGAACATTGCCTTCTCTGATGTGATTCAAAGAGATTTTGTATCAGTGCTGTTTAGTTTGATGTGATTCGAAGAGATTTCAGATGTGTTTGTGTACTTGTTTGGCTTTGCGTCTGAGATATTGGCTGTTGAAGTCTGTAACAATGATTTATAGTTTGATCTAGTTTAGAGAGGTTGCGTCTTTGCTTTTGGTCCTGCTTCTATGATAACACTTCAAAGGAATATGAGCCTTAAAAAGATGGAAACTAGTGTCCAAATTTTAAGAAAAAAGCTGCAGGTTAATTCACATTGTGCAAGTGAATTCTGTTGATGTTTGTGCTAGATTCTGTTCTTAATAGTTCTGAGGTTGGATCTATGGCTCGGGAGGCATTAGGTTTTCTTTATTTTTTGAGTTGTTATATAGAAACTTTTAAAGAGTCAGTTGTTGAGTTTCACTTGTCTTACCTGGTTGAGTTTTATTCCAACAGGCGATACCTGATTCAATAGCTGGACTGCATAGTCTTGTTGAACTGGATGTCTCCACGAATCATCTAGAGACATTACCCGATTCTATCGGTTTACTCTCCAATCTGAAAATTCTGAATGTTGCATCTAACAATCTCACATCCTTGCCTGATTCCATCTGTCGTTGTGGGTACGTATTATAGAATTCTTTGTCAAGTTTGAGTTTTTAAAAATATTGCAAAACCACTTATTGCATCAAGATCACAGGTCGTTGGTTGTATTGGATGTGAGTTTTAACCGTCTCACCTACTTACCAACCAACATCGGACTTGAGCTGGTGAATGTAGAAAAGCTCATGATCCAATATAACAAGATCCGATCCTTCCCAACCAGCATAGGCGAAATGAGATCCCTAAAGTACCTCGATGCTCACTTCAACGAACTTTATGGCCTTCCCGATTCATTTGTGTTTCTCACAAATCTCGAGTACTTAAACCTAAGCAGCAACTTCAGTGATCTCAGGGATCTTCCTTCTTCATTCGGCGACCTCATCAGCCTCCAAGAACTCGACTTGAGTAACAATCAAATCCACGCCCTCCCAGACACTTTTGGCACGCTCGAAAGCTTGACCAAATTGAATCTCGATCAGAACCCACTCGAAGTCCCACCCAAGGAAGTGGTGAAGGAAGGTGTGGTAGCTGTTAAGACGTATATGGGTCAGAGAAGGATCAGTATGTTGGAAGAGGAAGAGAAGAAGAAAATGGAGGATGAAATTGAGCAGGCAAACGCAGGATGGCTCACTCGAACCACCTCGAAACTGAAAACATATGTCACAGATGTTTCAGAGTATCTCGGAGCGAATTCTCCACGAGGCCCTCCACGAGACCCTTACCTTGACCAAGCGCTTTGATTCGACTTGGCTTGAAGAACAATGAATCCAAAGAGGTTGTTTTTCTCATTTTGTCTCAAATTTTTTGCCAATCATTCAGTAAATAATGAAGAAGCTCTCTTCATTACTGTTGTTTGTTATGAGTTATTTTTTTCTGACGGGTAATAATAATGCCTGCCATTAACATAGGTTCAAACTTTAAAAGACTGGTATGTTAAATCATGAGTCCAATTAATAAAACAACATTTAAATTCTTTTTTTAAAACTCAATTCTTCTGTATTTGTTTTTGGTCTAGTGATTGAATTCTACTTCTTTCATCTTTGAATCGCGTTTTGTCGATCTAACTCTTCTCGAATTTTCTACCTTTGAAGTTAGCAGCTACAAGAGCTGCCGATATCAAGCTCGTGATTCAGCCACGGTTGGTCTCTGCGTTGGCTAGAACCATCCTGCCGGCACAGATGATGTATACATGGACACGAAAATGGTGTTCATGTTAAAAGAAAATCTTATTACACGTTTGATAGTGGGTTCTTGGAGAAAATTTGATGTATATTATACGCGCGAAGATTTTATATCATCGATCATGGTTGAGTCATGGATCGATGTATGTGGCATGACCAGTTGACTACAAAATCATGTAAATCTCCACTTTTCTTTTCCCGATTATAAATTACTAAACACGATTCTACTAAAACGTGTATCAAATATTTGAATAACTGTAGCAATTGTGATCACTATTGATGAAAATCTACCAATTGACAATTCAACGACGTGTCGGTTACATAATTAATTTTTGGCCGGTATCATCTAATAACTACTCAAAACCTAGTCATAGTTTTGCATAATAATTAATTTTTCTTTTTGTTTGTTTGTTCAAAAATTCCACATACTTTACACATCTGCTAGAGAACTATGCCAAAATCATATAGTTAAGCTCATAAAAGTAACGGAAATATAGCATCAAATTTGTTCTTGAAAAAAACTAAATTGAACCGAACCGAACCAATGAAAACCGGAGAAAAGAGTGTTGATTTGAAACCTTAAGAAGTCAGAGGCACCTTTGCTTCGTTCACACCATCCGAATCGTTACACTTTGATTAGAATTGGAGGAATCAATCATGTCCATAAAGATATATATAAAAAGACCCAAAAAGCATTATGAATTATGATGCATTTATTGAAGAATACCGAAACTGAAAAACTTTTACAGCTTTAAAAAAATAAATTCGTAACGCTCATGAACTCAGAATAAGAAACAAAATAGTAAAATTTTAGCCAAAGAGAAGAAGAGAGAGAAGGAGAGAGCATTAGCCAAAGATCTCTCATTGACCTTTGGTTCTTCTTCTTCTGATAAAATCACAGTTTCTCTCTTTCTGGATTTCACCAATTTCCTTGTGTTTTCCGTTTGACCAAATCCGTGTCTGAAGATCTCTTATTTCCTTAAAGTGGACAGATCGATTGGGGGGTTAATTCGAAACTTGCCCTCAAATTCGTGGAGTTTTTGTGTTAGGGTTTTGGATTCTTCTTAGAATCGATTAGATCGAGCGGATACTTTCGATTTAGAGGATGAAGATAGCGGCCAATGGCCGGTTTTTCACAATCGGGCTCGTCGCGTCTTGGTATTCGTCGAATATCGGAGTTCTATTGCTTAACAAGTACTTGTTAAGCAACTATGGATTCAAGTATCCGATCTTCCTCACTATGTGCCATATGACGGCTTGTTCTCTTCTCAGTTACGTCGCCATTGCTTGGATGAAGATGGTTCCGATGCAAACGATCCGATCTCGAGTTCAATTTCTTAAGATCGCAGCACTAAGTCTCGTTTTCTGTGTGTCGGTGGTTTTTGGGAACATCTCTCTCCGGTTTCTTCCTGTATCATTTAACCAAGCAATCGGCGCCACAACGCCCTTTTTCACTGCCGTCTTTGCTTATCTGATAACATTTAAAAGGGAAGCTTGGTTGACTTACATCACTCTCGTCCCTGTGGTTACTGGTGTTGTCATTGCCAGTGGGGTAATTGCTTTTAAACTTCAATATCTGCTCTTTGCTTTTGTATTTTGATTGATCCAATTCGAAGCATGCGTTTAAATTGAGTTGAAATGTGTGTTGCTATGGCTGATGAAATCTGAAACTTTAGCTTTAAAGAGATGACAATGTGAAGTAGATAAACGAACGAGAGAGGAAGTTTACAGCTTTGAAATGATTTAGGAATAGAAGATTATGAGTTGAGTCTGGTTTATTCAATTCATATATGGATGAGCAACATTTATACTTACGTTTCCCCTTGAAAACTTTTGGGATTGTTCTGAGCTTCATAGCTGCTGAGTTATGCTAAGTTACTTGCTCTATCTCAATTATCACTCCATGATAAGAAGTTCCATCTAAGAGGTTAAATGAGTATAAACCATAGAGGTTATTCCTTTTTGTGCTCAGAGTATGCTTTTTCTCTGGATTTTTCTCATTACATTTAGAGCATCTTTTCTGTACTAACTTGACTTTCTATTTGTTTTTCCTCAATTCTTCAGGGTGAACCAAGTTTCCACTTATTCGGATTCATTATGTGCATTTCAGCCACAGCTGCAAGAGCACTTAAATCGGTTCTTCAAGGAATTTTGCTATCTTCAGAAGGGTAAGAGAAAAGAACATTTTTTGCAACTTTATCTGCTATAATTGGATCTTGCAGAAGTTCATATTGTTTAAGAGTGCTGCTGAAAATCTTTAATGAATTTGTTTGAAGGGAGAAGCTAAACTCCATGAACCTCCTCCTTTACATGGCTCCCATAGCTGTTGTGTTCCTTCTTCCTGCTACCCTTATCATGGAGAAAAATGTTGTTGGAATTACAATTGCACTTGCCAGAGACGATTTTAGAATTGTTTGGTATCTGCTCTTCAATTCGGCGCTTGCCTATTTTGTGAACTTGACCAATTTCTTAGTCACAAAACATACTAGCGCTTTGACTCTCCAGGTAACAACTCATCTCTTCTTTCTATACATTAACACTATCATCGAATCAGCAAAGCCTTTTTGCATCTGAACACCTCTTGTATTAGTAATAAGTCAATGATGAGCTTGTCTATGTCAGGTGCTAGGAAACGCCAAAGGTGCAGTAAGCAGTGGTGGTTTCCATCTTAATATTCAGGAATCCTGTCTCAGTGACTGGAATGTTAGGTTACTCGCTCACTGTTTTTGGAGTTATCCTCTACAGCGAAGCCAAGAAACGAAGCAAATGAAGAAACCTTCATTCTATTTGTTCAGTCCCTCAGGTAAACAAACACAGGCAAGAATCTTTTGCTGTGAACAAACAAAACCTTACACAGCATCTTTGGACCAAAGGCAAAGGATGTGTAAAGCAATAGCAAAGGATCAGAGTACCAAAAGCAATCAATTAGAGGACTTCACAAATAAGTGAACTTTTCCCCCCTTCTTTGTTCTTTTACGTTCTCGGATTCTCTTCTGCTTTTGTCGTAGGTTTTTCTAAGAGTAATTTCGATTTAGCCTTTTTTGTCGATTCTTTACATCTCGTTTTGTGATATCAACATTTACAACACTGATTAATTAATGGAAAATGACAAAGCTTTTCATATCTTTCATCTGTTTTTTCATCTCTGTCAATTAAACTTATGTTCAGCACTTTCACTGTATTATGATCTCAAGTCAGAGTTCGAATTAATATTAGTGTGGCATATTAAAATGGGAAATATTTTCATTTTTAACGTGTTATAAAAATTTTAAGATAAAATTAATCTATGATCTATATTGACCTTTAAAAACATTGAGTTTTGTTATAAACCTTTTTAAAAATATTTAAAACTAATCAATATTTAATAGAAAAAGCTTTTAAAAGCTAAAAATTAAAAAAAATTATATATCGGTTACAAATTTGATTCTTAATTCAGTTTTGGTTTGGTTTGAATTCAGTTTTCCGAATACACAAATTTATGATCCATTATGGTATTTTGTCGGGTTTGGTTATTTAATTAAATTTTTTTATAATTATTTTGATTTAACACTTATTCATATATTTTTATTTTCGGGTTAAGGTCGGTTCGGTATAGATCGAATTCGAGTATTTTTATCTAAAAGCTCAGAATAAAAAAATGATTTAATAGATATAGTTCAAGTTCGAGTTTGTTTTGATTTTTCATATAATTAGATATAAGATTTTGATGTATTTTGTCTGGTTCGATTCCTCTAATTTGGATTGATTTTGATTTGGATTTCAGGTATCTCACATAACATCTCGAAAATAATATTCAAAATATCTAAAACCCTAAATGAATATGAATTAAAAAACAATCAATTCCATGCTATACGGTATGTTTAATCGTAGTATATTCTTAAAACATAGGTCAGGTTTATACAGACTTTTGGTATATAGTTTGTGCCAATTAAATTAAGTAGAAACTAAAATAACGTATTGTCATTCAAACAAAATTATTATCATGACAAGCCACTTAAAAGACCAAAAAGGTTAATATTTTTCTTGTCAACTTAACTCAAATAACTCAAATTATGAAGATGTCTAATCTAGTTTAGAAATATAATAAAATATCTGAAAGTACATTACAATTCTAACTATTATTATTATTATTATTATTATTATTATTATTATTATTATTATTATTATTAATTATTATTATTATTATTATTATTATTATTATTATTATTATTATTATTATTATTATTATTATTATTATTATTATTATTATTATTTTCACTCACCTAGATATCTAAACTTTTTCTGTCCTTTTAAGACATAATAAATAGATGTCTAAAAAATAATATTTTAAATTCAAAACAGTAACCACAAGAAAATAAAAAGACAACTCTATATAAATAGATATTCTAATCGAAAACATATTTTAGGAATAAAAGATATTAATAAATTATATTTTAAACAAAAATTTCCAATAAAAATCAAATTTAGAAAAAATATCAGCTAGAATTATTTGAAACATTATCAATCTTTATTTTTAGTACATATTCCAACTTATATTACTATAAAATAAAAATTAAATAATACACATATGTTATTTGAAGGTTTGTCTCCTAATCACAGACATGTTTCACCACTATCCAATAAAATTTAATTCAACAAAATAATATAAAATCCTGCAATTACTATTGAGAATCACTAGTGTTAGATAAATCACGGTTGATAGATAATTTTTATTCAACTTAAAAAAAGTAAAATACAAAAATTTAATAAATTATTTATCCTTTGAAACTATGCTCTCACTAAAAAATAAAGTACTTTTCCAGAGCGAAAATATGTTTTAGAGCGATTTAGGATTTTTGGGGGCGTCTTCTCCGGCGAGCTGCTCATGTAGGGTTTGGTGGGAGTTCGTGAGGTGTCTTCTCTTCTAAGGGTCTCGATTAGGGTTCTATTGGAGTGTAGTGGAGAGTTTTGGGGGCTAGGTTAGGGTTTCAGAGTTTTGAGGTTTTGCTTTTCCGGCAGGTTTAGGTGGGTGATCACGATTTTATCTCTCTTAAGGGTCTCGATTAGGTCCTATTGGAGTGTAGGGGGGAGTTTTCGGTGGTCTTGTGGTAGGTTTGGGGGTTTGGTTAGGGTTTCGGATTGGGGCGGTTCTCGGCGAGTTTTGCTTGTCGTGAGGATATGAAGTACTACCGATCTAGGTGGGTCGCTTCGCTTTCTCCCATGTAAGTTCTCGACATATGGTTTTCTTTGATTTCAGGTTTTTGGTTGGTTGTAATGATGGTAATATTGGAGTTTCGATTAGGCCTTTATGGCTTTGGTTTCGATTGCGTTACCAAGCATTGAGTTATTGAATGGTCAGACTAGTTATAACACAAAAGTTTGTGCATTTGGGGATTGGTTTCACTACCTCTGATAATGTTAACTTCGGAGGTGGGCATTCCAAGATGATCCGGTCAAATGCTCTAGTGTATGGTATGCTAGAGATTGAAGAGCTGAAATGGGAAAGAGATGCTAGGATAGAACAGATGCCAAGAAGGGCCATCCGTGAAATAGAAACGCCTCACAACTACTGTCAATGTTGATATGCGATTTCTGTTAATTTTCCAGAGGGTTGCATTGATCATGAGTTAAGTCTTCCTTTGATAGCATTGGTTAGACAATTTACCTTTCACGGTTTCACTGCTGAAAACCCTATAGATCATCTCGAAAAATTTGAGGAAATCTGCAGTACAACAGCACCTAGAGGAATCCCTGAGGACTATGCTAATTGCAAATTTTTCAAGTTTTCTTTGGAAGGAAAGGGGACCAAATGGCTTCAGTCTTTACCAGCAGGGTCGTTAACTTCATGGAAACAAGTTAGAAACAAGTTTCTGGATCACTTCTTTACCAAAGAAAAGACTGCTAAGTTGAAGAATGATGTTCCTCATATTTTGTCGGTTTTGAGCTCATTATTACGGTTATATTTGAGAAATTCGTCTATGTTTTATTGAGATTTCAGGTCAAAAACGTTCATAGTTGGAATCATGTTTGAAGGTGAACTTTGGAGAGGTTTGAAGAATTTTTTCGGTATTCTCAACGAAAGGAAGGACCGATCGATCTACCAAGGATCGATCGATCAATGATCTAACAAGGATCGATCGATCAATGATCTAACAAGGATTATGCGCACGATCTGAAGAGCGACTTGGTTTCCGAGAAGATCGACTCAACATCCAAAGATCGTTTGATCAAGCAAGGATCGATCGATCGATGCCTTTCGCAGAAACCTAATTTTGCAATTTTTCAGCTCTTGTTTTGGGCCCTATAATTATTTTTTTCCTATTTTATTTTGAGAGCCGCCTTTGAGTCGCGAGATAACGAATTTTACAGAAGTTTTAAGAGTTTGTAAGTTTGGAAGAAGATCTCTTCATACTTGAGAAGAATTTCTAAATCCTCTTTCTATTTGCTAATGCAATTTTAGTTTCAGTTCATGATGATTTGTTTGATTTATTATTCTATGTCTGAGTAGATCTTAGATCAGATCTAGGGATTCTAGGTTTTAGAATTCACTGTTGGGGAACAAATAAGATTGATGAATAGATGATTCTCCTTCTAATACTTGAGTTTAATGCACAGATTAGCCTGATCACCTAGTCGATGATTTTAGGTTGATAACTTTCCAGAAGATTGTTAAGAACTAGAACTAGATTTAAAGAGAAATTCCTACACTACCAACGAGAGTTGATGCTAGGTTGGGTTGTGGGTAATTGAACCTAAGCAATAAAGCCTACTTGTAGTCTGAAACCAACGAGAGTTAAGACCTTTAGGTTATTAATAGAGGGGTAGATTCAACGAGGGTTGGTTTACCTTTATTTATGTTCAAGCCGAGAATAAGATCAGAGTAGTTCCTGAATAGTTTTCCTGACAAGAATTCTAACTCTTGAATGAATACCCGACATCCGATTGCTTTAGTTATTTAATGACATTCACGTCAAAGTTGCTAGAATTCACTTCTCAAATTTTTTTTGATATAGCTTGGGATTTAATAGAAGTTGAGAGTGTAACATTGTGCTCTGAGGAATTCGACCCCTAAGTACTATTATGTTTGCTGTGCACTTGCAGTAGGATATAGGGTTAAAACTCGTAGTATCAAAGAACCAGATTTCAAACTTTCATGAAAGAGACGATGAGTCTTTTGGAGAAGCATGGGATATGTTGAAAGGATATAGAAGGGATTGTCCACACCATGGTTTCAGCGATGAACAAGTTCTAAACTCCTTCTATAGCGGATTGAGTTGGAGTTTCAAGAAGCTACTTAATGTTTCGAGCAAGAGAAATTTCACTACAAACACGAGTGAGAGCGTTTTTAAAGTGATTGAGAATTTGGCTGTGAGTACAGGGGATTTACGTGATCATGAAGAATATTCATCTGAGATGGACAAAATTGCAGGGATAGGTGAGAAGTTAGATTAGTTCATAGTTTCAAGTGAGTTTAAGAGGAAGTCTCTTAAGCTTTATCCATCACAGAAGAAATCTAATCTTCAGGATCATCAATCGTAAGTACTTTACACCGACTACAACATGTTCTACTCTTTCATCTAATGACGAGATTAAAGCTTTAGTGGAGCAGGTCATTCAAGGACAATCTAGGACTACATCCGAAATCAAAAATCAGATGGGAGTGATGTAATCAGAGTTGAGTTCCAGGATTGATTATGTTATGTCTAAGGTGGAAAACACAACCTCCCTTCTGGGTTCGAATGATGATCATCAAGCTTGTGATGTTGTTATGTTGAGAAGTGGTAGAGAACTTGAAGCAAACTCCCAAAAACTGAGACAAGAGAGAGTAGTGGTCGATGTTGAGGATGATAGGGCTGAAGAGATTTATGAGGAAATAGCCACACCTACGCCGACACTAGAGCAGTCTCCAGCACTTGAGGGAGAACCATCACCAGCATCTGTACCTCATAAGCAATCAGCAACACCTGAGAGATCATACGTACCAGTACCACCATACCCCATCCCACCAAAGAAATCTAAAAAGGACTTGGAGAACGCCAAATGTAAGGAGTTATTGTCAGATCTGTCTATTCGGTTACCTTATGTTGATGCCTTGCAGATGATACCTTCACTTAAGAGCTATGTCAAAAGCCTAGTGACGAACAAGTTCATAAGAGAAGATAGAGTGATGATGATCACGCAATATTGCATTTCTAGACTTCAAAATTGGTTCTGTAAGAAAGAAGAAGATCCTGGACGATTTGTACTTTCAGTTCGGATATGTTTGGTGACTTTTGATCGTTTGTTGTGTGATCTAGGCTCTAGTGTAAACCTAATGCCTTATTTTGTAGCATTAAGGTTATGACTCTCAAACTTCAAGCAAACCAATATCTCTCTTATCTTTGCAGATCGTTCAGTGAAATATCCAGTGGGTATTCTCGAGGATCTTGATGTTGAAGTTGGGAATACATTAGTACCAACAGATTTTGTAGTGCTGAAGCTAGATGAAGAACTTAAGGATCCTTTCATCTTAGGTTGACATTTTCTCAGAAAAATAGGTGCTATGATTGATGTCAGCAATGGAAGAATAAATCTACATCTAGGGGATATGAAGATGAGATTTGAGATGGACAAGATGCTGAAGAAACCGATGTTGAATGGCATGACTTTTTCTGTTGACACTTCTGAAGAAGTTGCAGAAGAACTGAATGAAGAGATATTTTTTGAGGACCCTCTTGAGCTGACACTTACAAGGATAAAGTATGAATGTGGGTTTGCAAACGACGAAGCAACAAGTTATACCACAATGTTGGATTCGTGTAAGCAAATTAAGGAGATGATAGCCTATGCAGTTTTAGACCTCCAAAACCGTCTGTATCTTCAGCTTTGACAGCCCCTTGGAGTGAGTTAAAACCCCCATAGTCGAGCTTAAGACTCTCCCAACAGGGCTAAGGTATGTGTTTCTCGGTCCTAATTCTACATATCATGTAATTGTTAATGCTAAGTTGAATGGTTCTGAAACGGAAACGCTTATTAGAGAACTTTGAAAGTACCATAGGGCTATAGGTTATTCATTAGATGATATCCCTGGTATTTCACCTGAGTTATGCATGCATAGTATACATCTGATCGATGAGTCTATGAGTTATATAGAGAACCAAAGGAGGTTGAATCCGAATCTAAAAGAAGTTATCAAGAAAGAGATAATGAAATGGTTAGAAGCGGGGATCATATATCCTATATCAGATAGTAATTGGGTTAGTCATGTCCATGTCGTACCTAAGAAAGGAGGCATTACTCTAGTCAAGAATGAAAATAATGAATTGATACCTACCAGAAGTGTCACGGGTCATAGGGTGTGTATTGATTTCAGGACTTTAAATTTCTCTACTAAGAATGATCATTTTCCTATGCCCTTCATGGATCAAATGCTTGAGAGATTGGCTAACCATTCTTACTATTGCTTTTTAGATGGTTATTAAGGTTTCTTTCAGATTCCCATTCATCCTGACGATCAGGAAAAAACGACTTTCACATGTCCTTATGGTACATTTGCATATCACAGAATGCCATTTGGGTTATGCAATGCTCCAACTACTTTTCAAAGATGCATGATGTTGATTTTCACTGATATGATTGAGGATATTATGGAAGTTTTTATGGATGACTTTTCTCTGTATGGTTCTTCTTTCTCTGGTTTTCTTTCTAATCTTTGCAGGGTTCTCCAACGTTGTCAAGACAAACATCTAGTGCTAAATTGGGAGAAGTGTTATTTTATGGTTACAGAGGGTCAGAGAAAGGAATCGAGGTTGACAAGGCGAAGATTGAAGTAATGACAAACTTGAAATCGCCAACCACAGTCAAGGAAATCAGAAGTTTTCTCGGTCATGCCGGTTTCTACAGGAGGTTTATTAAGGATTTCTCGAAGATAGCCAGACCACTCACTCAATTGCTATGCAAGGATGTTAAGTTTGAGTTTACGAAAGAGTGCGAGGAAGCCTTTCTGACTTTGAAAGGAGCTTTAGTTTGTGCACCAATAGTTCAGCCACCAGATTGGGAACTACCTTTTGAGATTATGTGTGATGCGAGTGACTATGCAGTTGGAGCTGTTTTGGGCCAGAGAAAAGACAAGAAGTTGCATGTAATCTACTATGTTAGCCGAATACTTGATGATGCTCAACGGAAGTATGCAACTAAAGAAAAAGAACTTTTGGCTATCGTTTTTGCCTTTGAGAAATTCAGATCTTATCTTGTCGGTTCATGCTGCTCTTAAATATCTCCTTTCCAAGAAAGATGCTAAGCCTAGGCTGCTTCGTTGGGTGCTGTTACTACAAAAGTTTGATCTTGAGATCAAAGACAAAAGAGGCGTAGATAATGGAGTTGCAGACCACCTTTCGAGACTACGAATTGACGATTCCGTTCCCCTTGATGATAACTTACAGGAATAGCAAGTTTATCGTATACAATCTACTTATAAGGCTCGTCAGTTGCCTACTGATCCTCCTCGTGTTCCAGGCACTCTGTGGTTTGCCGATTATGCCAACTATCTCGCCGCAGATGTTAACCCTCCTGAGTTTCATGGTGACAGGAAGAAGAAGTTTTTGAGGGATGTCAGACGATACTACTGGGATGCTCCATACCTATACAACCAATGCTCTGATATCATCTTCAGAAGATGTGTTTTTGAAAACGAGATTCCCGATATATTGTTCCATTGTCATGGTTCTTCATATGCATGTCACTTTGCTACCTTCAAGACTGTCGCGAAAGTTCTTCAATCGGGTTTCTGGTGGCCCATGATGTTTCGTGATACATACTCATTTGTTTCGACATGTGACTCTTGTCAGCTACAAGGTAACATAAGCAGAAGAAATGAGATGCCACATAACTTTATTCTCGAGGTTGAGGTGTTTGATGTTTGGGGAATCGATTTTATGAGACCTTTCTCTATCTATTTTGGGAACCAATACATACTTGTTGCTGTGGATTATGTATCTAAGTGGGTTGAAGCAATAGCTAGTCCGACCAATGACGCCAAAGTGGTTATTAAGATGTTCAAGCATATATTATATTTCCTAGGTTTGGTATTCCAAGGATTGTGATCAATGATGGTGGTTCTCATTTCATTAACCAAACATTTAACAATCTGCTGAAGAAGTACGGAGTTCACCACAAGGTTGCTATGCCATATCACCCTCAAACAAGTGGTCAGGTTGAAGTTTCTAATCGAGAGATTAAGAGCATTTTGCAGAAAACCATTTGTACAACAGGGAAAGATTGGTCGACTAAATTGGATGATGCTCTTTGGGCCTACAGAACCGCTTTCAAGACACCATTAGGAACAACTTCATTCCATCTGCTGTATGGTAAATCCTGTCACCTTCTAGTCGAGTTCGAATACAAGGCTAATTGGGCTATCAAGCATCTCAACTATGACATCCATCTGCTTCGAAAGACGGTCACTGCGGATACATTAACTCGAAAGGATCCGTCACTTGGCTTATGACAACTCGAGAATTTACAAAGAACAAACAAAAGCTGCACATGATAAACATATCCTTAACAAGATTTTCGCTCCTAATGATAAAGTTCTTTTGTTTAACTCTCGTTTAAAAGTCTTTCTTGGAAAGCTTAGGTCAAGGTGGTCCGGTCCTTTCACCGTCAAGGAAGTCAGACCATATGAAGCTGTGGTTCTGCTCAACGAAAAGGGAGAAGAATTTGTAGTTAATGGACAGTGCCTTAAACCATATTTTGGTGCCCTCGACAAAGTCAATGACGATTTCATCTCTTTGACTGATATAACTCCCCCATAGCATCTTCCTTAGTCAAGCTATTTACTTTAAACAAGCGCTTAGTGGGAGGCAACCCACCAATAGGTTAGTTTTTGCTTTGTTTCTCGTTGGTTTTAAGTCAAATTTGTCTTTTGTTTTCAGGAAAAACATATGAAAGCACTGCCCGATCGATCCACATGACAATCGATTGTGCGACAGAGAATGGGAAAAGCCGCACCGTCCGCTGATCGACTAAAGCTTTCAGTTCGATCGATCTGCAACCTTGATGTGTTAACGCTCGATCCTCCGATCGACCATGACATACTGCCCGAGCGATCAGCACCTGCCGTCGGTTTGCGCACTATCTATTAACCGATTTTCTCTCATTCCATCCCTCGATCTCCATGGATCGATCGATCTTGGTGTGCTCGACCGATCGATATCTCCAAGTGCTTTTTTCTAAACCCCAAGGCAACTTTCAATTATTTCTTTTGATTACTTTCATTTTTCCTCTCACTAATATTCACACCGGGACGGTGTGATGTAAGTCTGGGAGAGAGGCGTTTGTTTGCTAATGAAGTTTCTTTCTTTTATTTTGTTTTTGAGTCGAACATTGTTTTGGATAAGCTTTTGTCGGTTTAGGAACTATAATTTCTGAGGAATGGTACATTTCATAAGAGTTTAAGCTACAATTTGTCTGATTTCTGATGAGCATAGTAGACTATTGGAAATCCTAGAGACAAAGCAACACTCAGTTTGAGAGCACATTCATCTCAATTTTCAGAAGATTTCATGCTGATTTCACACATAGCCTGACTTAATCCTCTTGTCACGGGAATTGGTAATACATCAGGTATGTTCCTTCTCTTTACTCAATGAAAGATGTTCCTTGTAATTTTGGTTATGTTCCTTCTCTTTCAACTCAGCTCGCATAATATGGTCTAAGATGAACAGGGACAATGCTTAAACCCGTACTTTTTTTGTGTTTCGTTGATAAAGCTACTACATTGATGCCTAAGGTGAACCGAGACTGTGCGTAAACCCGTAATTTTTCGTGTCTCATTGATATAGCTGAAGCAAATAAGTATGAATTTGAGTGAATGTAGGAGTTGAAATAAGAAGTGATTTAAATGTTGAATTAGGGAAGTTGATACCCTAAGCAAACCTGGGAAGAATTGGTTTTATGGAAAAGGAGAGATGGAATTAGAGTAAAGGTAGTCTAGAGAGTATAAGTAGGAACTTTTCGCCTCTTGATCGATATTCCCTCGAATGAGACTGCACTTAGGTTTATTAGGAATTCAGTATGGGGAACCTGATTGTTTGTTTTGAATTATGACACGAGATTGATATGTTTGCTAAGTCTGGGGGAAGTATAAGGTGGTCTCTCTTGTCGAATGAATCGAGTGTTCTTTGCTTAGGTTATGAGGTGTTAAATTCCTATGATGAATGAGTTCTTGAGTTTGTATCTTTCTATTAGATTCTGGTGTATTTGCTTGAGGACAAGCAAAAAGCCAAGTCTGGGGGAATTGATATACCTCGTTTATACCGACTTATAGCTTACTAATTCATATGTTTCCTTTAGTCTTTGTCGTGTTTTTAGAGTCTTTTCAGGTACAAAGTGCAATGATACTTTGGATTCCACATGCTGAGCAAGATTGTAGCTTAACTTTGGATTTTTCCACTATGAGCTAAACCATCGATCGATCAACACCAAGATCGATCGATCGCAACTTTAGATAGAGAAAACTACGCTCGATCCATTGACCGACTTCTCATGCATGACACGATCGACCTCCATCCGTCTATGTCATGCACACGATCCACTGCATGACAAAGCATTTAGAGATCGATTGAGCTATTTAAAAAGAAATTACGCACGATCTTTTGCACGATTTAAAAACTTCACGATCGCATGAGAATAAGTTGAGAATGAAAAAAAGCTGAGAATCACAAAGTGATTATCATCTTTAAGTTTGGCACATTTCTAGCATCCATTTAGTATTTAATTAATCTAATTAACATATGCATAATTATATATAAAGTAGTTTTTCATAGTTTTGTATATAAAATTTATAGTGAGAAAACAAGTCTTCCTGATATTATCAAACTTCTCGTGCTTTTGTTATGTTATTGTATTCTCTATTTTTTTTTTAAAGTTTTAAACTAATTTAGTAAATACGTTTAGTTTTTTTATAAGTAAACAAGCAATATTTGTTGTTTTATATTTGTGGAAAGTTTTGTTTATTATCACACTTTTTATTCTATTTATGCAATAATTTGTACTGGTTTGATGATTGCCATATGTCAAATAGACACATACCAAATACCGGTATAGTGTGTAGTAAGAATTTTATATAAATATTATTACATCGCAAACTAATATTGAAATTTTTTTCCGTTTCCAGAACTAGAATTATAAGCAGATCGGAAAATTTTTGTACTGGGCCATCCAATGAAAATAATATGGTAGATTGTATTCTAGAAAATTGTCATACAAATAATTTTAAATTTTAATGCAATAATTATTATAAAATTTTTAAACTTAAAATTGTAGTTTTATTTTAGATTGTTGTCAACCTCTATATTCATTAAATTATCAGAGGAAGAACTTCTATGGTGATGGTGCCATATAAAGAGGTGAAAAATAAAATAGTTAAGAAATTTCGTGAACAAAGTGGATATTAAGTTGCTAAGCACAAACATGATGATTTGAGGACTATCTATGCCATCAATCAAAAAAACTCATCCATTGTATCCGTATAATTCTTCAACCTGAAACAGGAAGGATCATCATGGATGAAAAGTGGTGGAATGATCGAAGAAAAGTAGAAATATTTCATTGTATACTTAAAGTTATTTTTCATTTTCTGTTATACTATAATGTATGTTGTAGGATACACGAGGTGCATCAAGTTTCAAACCCTTTACCATATATTGAATTGATAGACAAAGTGTATGGTCTTCACTGTGTTGTGAACGGCAATATGATTTCAGCCAGTCAAATAGATGACATAGGTGAAGATGATGACGAAGAAGAACCAAACTTTGATAATATCAATTTAGTGGTTCTAGTGGGCCAAGTACTAGAGGATCCTATAGTAGTGGATCATGATCTTCAGATATGGGAGGATCCTTTGGTACTTCAAACATTGAAGGGATTTCAAATTTTGTTGGTGCTGATAACATCGGTTCTGGCTCTCGAAACCAATTCAAAACAAGACATAAAATTTCATGTTCCAAATTCCAACCCAAAATTTAGTGCATATCTTAATCCAAGAGTTTATGGAGAAGGTGTGTCATATAAACCGACTTCTACAACTTTGTTGCGTGAACATTTTATTTTTTCATAGATCAATTGTATAATAGGAAACAATAATAATAATAAAGAAAACTAAAACAATTACTTGCGTTGCTACACAATGTGTTCAATTGAATAAGTATGTATCTTAAGTATGCACAACTATTTTTTTGTAATTCCTTATTATTAATTATTACTTAATAAATTTATATTTTTGTTTAGGTTCCACGCATTGACGAGTTACATTCATGTGGGTTACATAATTTGATAGAAGATGAACTACTCGAACTATTTTTCTTGGAGTACGTGGATATTATAGAAGAACTTTTCAAACATATAATATATTACTATAAGAAATATTATAATAGACAACCAATGGGGACTGAATGGGGCTTAGGTCGGTGCAACATTGAGAAAAAAATTTATAATTTTCCGAGAGATTGTTTACATCTTTGAGAATGCAAATAGAGGTGTTTACACGCCTTTGTGAGATATTACATACATAATTTGGGCTTAAATGCGCAAAAATCATATTAGTGGAAGAAACTGTGGTAATGTTTGTGGTTAAGCTACTACATTGATGCCTAAGGTGAACCGGGACTGTGCGTAAACCCCTACTTTTTCGTGTCTCATTGATAAAGCTGGAGTAAATAAGTATGAGTTTGAGCGAATGTAGGAGTTGAAATAAGAAGTGATTTAAATGTTGAATTGGGGAAGTTAATACCCTAAACAAACATGGGAAGAATTGGTTTTATGGAAAGAGAGAGATGAAATCAGATTGAAGGTAGTCTAGGGAGTAGAAGTAGGAACTTTTCGCCTCTTGATCGATATTCCCTCGAATGAGACTGCACTTAGATTTATTAGGAATTCAGTATGGGGAACCTGATTGTTTGTTTTGAATTATGACACGAGATTGATATGTTTGCTAAGTCTGGGGGAAGTATAAGGTGGTCTCTCTCGTCGAATGAATCGAGTGTTCTTTGCTTAGGTTATGAGGTGTTAAATTCCTATGATGAATGAGTTCTTGAGTTTGTATATTTCTGTTAGATTCTGGTGTATTTGCTTGAGGACAAGCAAAAAGCCAAGTCTGGGGGAATTGATATACCTCGTTTATACCGACTTATGGCTTACTAATTCATATGTTTCCTTTAGTATTTGTCGTGTTTTTAGAGTCTTTTCAGGTACAAAGTGCAATGATACTTTGGATTCCACATGCTGAGCAAGATTGTAGCTTAACTTTGGATTTTTCCACTATGAGCTAAACGATCGATCGATCAACACCAAGATCGATCGATCGCAACTTTAGATAGAGAAAACTACGCTCGATCCATTGACCGACTTCTCATGCCTGACACGATCGACCTCCATCTGTCTATGTCATGCGCACAATCCATTGCACGACCAAGCACTCAAACATCGATCGAGCTATTTAAGAAGAAGTTGCGCACGATCCTTTGCACGATTCGGAAGCTTCACGATCGAATGAGAACATTGATCGATCGAGCAGTTGAAGGATCGATCGATCCAAGACCCTGCGAAGCGAAAACCCGATTTCCTTATTTTTGTACCAGTTTGGTTTACTCTATATATTAGGTTAAAAACACGTTTTTAGGAGAGGCTTTTAGGTCTGAAAAAGTTGCAGACTCTTGTTGTAACCTAGAGGAGAAGAATTCAGATCTCTACATCATTGGAGAAGGATTACTAAACCTCTATTCCATCTATTCTGAGTTTTCAATGAATTTCTTTACAATTGCTTGCTTGTTCTTTATTTCCATGTCTGAGTAGTTGATAGTCAAGTTTAGGGTATTCTAAGGATCTTAAGGGACTTAAAGGTGAGGAATAAATAGGTTTCAACTATAGAATCTCAGCCTAGAAACATGGTTAATGCTTAGATTAGAGTAGCTAACTAATCTATGATCTCATGTTACTTATTATCCGAAAAGTTTAATAAGAATCATAACCTTTCTAGGTAAGCAACTCTTTCACTACCAACGAGAGTTGATGCTAGGTTGAGTTGTGGACACTTAGGAACTGTCAATACTGCATTGTTAGAATTCTAGAACCAACGAGAGTTAGGATTTCTAGGATCTAGGCATAATGATTATCGCTGTGAGAGTAGGTTAGTCAATTGTTATTTCTTAGTCGAGAACATAACTGAACTTGCCTGAATAGATTCCTCATCCTAACCTTGACTTCCTTATGAATTCCCTAAGCTTGATGCTTTAGATATTGTTTACATAAAATTTCCTAGTTACAATCGATTCCACTCAAAATATCCATGGACTTAGTTCTAGTTAAATAACCCAATCGTTAGTGTGATAATTGGTCTTCGTGGATTCGATCCCTAAATACTATTTCGTTTGCTGTGCACTTGCAGTAGGATATATGGTTAAAACTCGTAGTATCACTTACGCAATGGCAAACTCCCCTGCCCTTTTAAGTATTATCTTGTAGATTTTGGTTATGCAAACACACAAGGATTTTTTAGCTCCATATAGAGGTCATAGATATCATTTGATGCAATTTCAAAATGGCTCTCCCCCAAGATGTGAAGAAGAATTATTTAATCGGTGGTATTACTCACTTTACTCAGTTATCAAATGGACATTTGGAGTATGAAAGAAAAAATGGAGATTTTTATCAGTTTCTGATATAAATACATAAAACAAATTAATCATGATCATAACTGGATTACATAATTTCATTTGTCTTTCTTAAATTCAAGACTTTGACTTTGATGATGCTTTACATGGTAATGCAATTTCACGATATGAGTTTGATAATAATGGGACAGGTGGAGAATATGTGGGATAATTGTGCATACAGTCTGAGACAAAATTAAACGATAATTATGGGCTAATTTTTATTAATTAATTTGTAATGGTTTTGAGTGTAATGAACCAATAATTATGATAATTAATTTTTTTATAATATATTATTCCTTACAGATTTTTAAGTATTAAGTAGTTATTTTACAGTTATAAATACTTAAGAAATAAACTGATTTTGTTAAACTTAATTATTAATATATTAAATTTCACCAAATTCAGCTGCATTCTTATGTTACCATTTGATTTTAACTTATTCTGCCCAGATTCAGCTAAAAACAAAAAATCAGTTCTATTTTATATTCAAGAAGATTCAACTACATTCACTTATTACTATTTACATCCATAGACTTATCTATCAACATTATGGCAAGCTCTATTATTGGTATGTTTACTATACTCAATTTTTATTTTATTATATTTTAGATCTGAAAATTTCATATATATACATTTTGAAAAATTATGATTTTGTAATTTTACTCTATTAACATGACTTTCATAAAATCCTCTATATAATAAAAAGGTAATTTTTTGAAAATATAACCTTAACTCATGTGTTAGATTTTAAGTTTTGGACTTATTAAGTTAGTCACTATTGTTACATTTATATTTATAATTTGTATTAATATATATTTATAATAATAATAATATACATATATAGGCTTCCGAAAAAATAAAATTTTTACATTTATGAACATAAATAAATATATTCCGAAATTCACT